>OZ007578.1:2653862-2861362 GCA_963931925.1 Onchidella celtica | reverse complement strand
TCTATCTATCTGTCTGTCTATCTGTCTATCTGTCTATCTGTCTATCTATCTATCTATCTATTTATCTATCTATCTATCTATCTATTCTCCTGTTTTCTCACTTCTTCAATCCCTTCCCGGGCCACCTTCTACTCTGCAGATTAGATTTCGTTCTGTCTGGAAGGACCACAAAAGAGTCACTTTCTACGGCGAGCCGCATTCAGTCACATACACTGGGACTGTCAAGGCCTATTATTCATTCCTGCTTAGAATTTGTCCGTTGCTGTTGTTGTTGTTATTTTTTTAATTTAAAGGTTTTCGTTGACAGACATTCTACTTTACAAACAAAAACAGTTTCCTATCATTGCATACAATTCCCAAAGTGATTCTGTTGTTTACCTTACCTTAAGTCTCTTGAGGTGTTAAAGTTTCCTGTTACCGAATTATAAAATGGTGGCGCATTGAGTCAAATCTGTCTTGTCTCGGTTTTGGTGAGAGATGTGAACTCTGCATTTAAACGGGACCTCGCGACCTGGCAAGACCAAGGTAAGTACGTCTCACTAGTTGGGACTCGTCAAAACAGTCTTGAGCCAGCTGGTGCCATTTCCTTTGGGTTTGATTCCATCGTTTCTGCATCATTTCTTACGCCAGGGTTTGCTACAAAAAAGTTTGTCTTCTGTTTGTCACATTTTGACTTTGCTTCTGCGACCCCAAAGATTTTCTGTGTTTATTTATAATATTTTTGGTGGAAAGAGAGACTTCTCTAGATCTCTGAGTCAAAGCATGTGCAATATGGAGTTGACTCAATGCACAACCAGCATTATGAACTGATTACTAAAGTCATCTGACCCCCGACAAATGGTGGTAAATATCATCTTCAAACATATTGTTGATTTAGAGTCTTCTTTGGCCTGCTAACGTCAGCGATGTCGGTCTCATTATTGTATTTCTTGTTATAATTATGATTATTTATTGCGAATTTATGGGTTTTCCTAAACTGTTGTGTAAAAAATGGCAACGCTCAGATAATCACTGTTGTTAAAAAAAATTATTGTCAATATTCTTCAATCCCTTCAATTAATTTTTTCTGATGTAATTCAACAACATTACTGAAACAACATAAAATAACGGGCAATAAAGATCCGAAGCATTCATGCATTATTGACGGAAATAAATATTGGCCGTTAATTTTTTTTAATTTTTTTTCCATCCCAGTATTCCACCATTTTTTTCCTTTCTTCTATTCCTGGCTACTTAATGGTAAGGAATTGTCAACTTGAACAGCGTTTTTTTCCGAAACTGCTGCAGTCCAATTTCGTGGATTTTTGAGTTTGGTCTACCTCAAGTAGGATGGAAAAGTGAGTAATTAATTACGTGCAAACTGTCAAGATTCGTTAACTGCCTGTGAAATGTTTACACCAGTGTTTCTCAAAGTGGGGAACTTGCCCCATCGGTGGGGTGTGGGACTTGAGAATGGGGCATACGGGTTTTGCATAGAAGTCTGAACTTCACGGTGTGTTTTAACTTAACTGTATAGATAAACTGAGTTATGTAAATTAAATATTTCTACAATCGTTTTGTATGCTGTATACAGACTTTATCTGGTCATGGTGGAGTGCACGGGTTTTGTTAGAAAATTGAAGTGGAGTGTGGGCCAGAAAAGGTCGAGAAACACTGCTTACACTAATTTTGGTCCTTTCTTCAGTCAGAGGGTCAACCTCTTTGTTACCGTTTTATTGTCTTTATAGAATTGAGTATTGGGAATTTTTCCGGATGTTTCTTAAATTGGCTTTGATAGATCTCGTGGTCTTGTAGCAACGCTTGCTCTAGTCCAGTGGATCTTAGCTTGGGGGTAATTCACTATGGGGATTTCACCTGGGAAATACCCAGTTAACTACTTGTATAGCAAGAGTATAGAGTCGCTTTGATTTTCCTTACTAACTGCGGTAACCCGGCATTGCCCGGGATAAACCGCCCCCCTTGCCTCTTTCTTTCCCTATCCCTCCTCCTTTCCCAATCTCTCTCTCTCTCTCTCTCTCACTCTCTCTGTCTCTCTCTCTCTCTCTCTCTCTCTCTCTGTCTTTCTCTCACTCTCTCTCTCTCTCTCTGTCTCTCTCTCACTCTCTCTCTCTCTCTCTCTCTCTCTCTGAAAGATTCTAAAAGCCCAGGTATGCCCATCTTTTCCTTACGCTTAAGTTTTCCTTTCTTTTCTTGCAGGGTTTGGCGCCAAATTGAACTTATGTCAAACACACAGGCTCCCATGGGCTTAATGCTTTTATAAAACAAAACAAAAAGAAACTAGGCCATGGTAACAAAATTATGGAAAAGAAAAATATATTTTTCCTAAAGGTTCTCAGACAATATACGGGGCTACCAAACGTTCAAAGAATCATCTACAGTGAGAAAGTAAACTGTGTTGAAATTTTCTAGTGAATCAGTGCAGAATTGAGACCTTCATGTGTGACATCAGTCCGGGGGTTGTCTTTTTGTGATAACTGTACGTTAGATTAGATTTCCATTTGTGCATAAAACTAGTCTTTCTCCTGGTGATCAAACTCCCTCTGCGTTACTTATTATACCCACCCAAACTATATAACAAAATGAAACGTCATAGTATTGTGTCAGTTTATATATTAAACTACTTTCTGCCATGTTTCCAAGAATTCCTCGTGAAAGCGTTGTTTTTTTTTAATAAACTGGGGGAATTACTGACTGGGAAATAAAGCCGTGACCTTTGTATAGAGGGGGATACAGGTTTTAACAGTTTTAGAACTACTGATTTGGTTAGCGAATTGCCTAAAGGAGTTGTTATACCAAATTCAAAATTATAACGTATCTTGAAACATTCATCCTGAAATAATATATAAATAACTGCTATTTTCTGTCAGTTTCTCAGTTTGAAAAAAAAAAAAGATTATACATCAACGGTGGAGGTTTTTCCTGAAGTCACGGGAACGTGTAATTGAAAAAGAAACACTGTCAAGCGGGTCAATTTGCGTCAAACAGATACAGTGCTCTGTGTCTTACTGTTATGAAGACCTTATCGACAGTGAAATTGTGCGTTACACCGCCTGAAGTGCAAATAACAGACGATGAAGTGGTGATGTTTGTTATGTGATAATGGCGAGAAGAGGAGGGGGGGTGGGTGAAGGGCGGGAGGGGGTGGGGTGGGGGGGGAGGGCGGGATTGACCTGAACCTTTGTAACGTCAACGCCGGTAAAATTATGTGTGCGTAGCCGACCACACCCAGTTCTTATGCGGGAGTGGCAATCAACAGAACAATCCCAATGTCCTCCAGTAAAAAGGCTTCATCTTCCAGGCGCGCCCTTTTTCTGCGTAAAATGCGTCTTTGTTTTACGCGAAGTCAAATGCCATTTCTCGAAAACTGTCCTTTGGATTTATTTCAGATTCGCATACGCTCAGATTTCACACTAAACTGTATGGAATTAATTTGGTATTTAGTCAGTTGTCCAGTCTCGAATTTGTTCCTTTGCCCTTTGTAAAAAAAATAATAATAATTGGACAGAATTATTTAAAGAAAACATTTCTGAAGTACGGCAGGTACCACGCTGTGCGAAACACTATAAATTTCATGTTTGAATGCGGAAACGTTTGGTGAATACTCGGTGAACAATTCTCGGGGCACTTAACTACAAAATTATTAAAACGTATTGAACACGTAGTATCATAAATACCACAGAAAAACTGTGGGGTCGCAGCAGGGCTATAAGCAAAGTCAAAATTGGGCAAAAAGAAAATGTTTTATGTTGCGAAACTCCGCGTGAGAAATAAAACCCAAACAATACAAAGCTATAGTGTTTCGCGCACTTTAGTGCTGTGAATTTTATTTTTTTTTAATAATTCGGTCTGAATGTTATTATTATTATCATTATGTTAGAAAACGCAAGGAAGCAAACTCAAAATTAGCCTGCAGACAAATGAATAATAGATCAGTTCTAGAAGTCTATAAGGTTTAATGTGAAATTTGAACCTAGTGAAACGTAGGAGTGCTGCCGTCTATAAAATATCTCAAAAACGGTATTTTTACCAGAAATGTGCGCTTTTACAAATGGCATTTTATATTTCGTTCGAGGTTACACATCTTGATCATTATTTAGATTTTCGCGTTGAGGTGCGTAACAAAACTTCATTTAGAGATGAGCTCGGATTGTCGTCCCACTGCTCTTTCTAAAAAAAATAGAAAGAAAAAAAGAAATGACGCAGGAGAACAAGAACCAAATCTTTCTAACGAAGAGTCGAACAACAACAATTATAGCAAGAGTAATTTTTAGGACAAACGGGTTCAACGTTTTCTATTGACATGGAAAGGTAATTGCAGGTTGACTTGCACGGACGTGGCCAATGTTGAGACAGACCCAGTCAGTGCCTCTGGCTTATCGTGAATATACCCATCTAGTCCTGTCTCTGCTCAGCTTTAAGATTTTCCCATCATGCTTTCATTTATTCCCGCTTTATCTTTTTGTGACAAAAAGACGAATGTTCCTTTTTTTTTGTATATTTGTCGCCCGTGCCCAAAGTCAGTTTCTGTATTTTGATAACTGTACATTGCATAGCGTTGGTTCCGTGCCAAAAATGATGACTTTCTTTGCGACCATAAAGATAATCGCTTCTTGCACTGAAACATCGATATTTGACTCCTGAGAAGGGCACATTAAAACAAATATATAACACCAAATAATCCATCATACTATTACATGATTGACAAGTCTTGAATGTTGTTCACAGAAATTTGCATCTCCTAAAAAATTCAGACCATGGTACTTTCGATCTTTTGTCTAAAAACATGTCAGTTTTTAAGTATCACTTTGAAGAAAATACGCCTTTTACTACGATCTATTTAATAATCATTTACCCCACGACTACTACCACTCCTATTAAAATGCTTGCTCATATGACTGGAGCTGCTGCAATTACCTCTCCTACAACTAGCACTCAGCAGTAGTGTATGATTAAAGGATAGCAAGAATAGAATTCCAAAACAACCTGGCTGTCGTGCATTCCTTCAACTATTCTGGAAGAAGTAAAATAAAATAGTTTTTACTACATTATTTATTTATCTATTTGTTTTCTTATTTATTTACCTATTTATCTTACAATAGAAATGTATAACCAAAGTGCAATATTGGCAGCAGCCAATACAATATGTATAACAATGAGAAGATGAAACTCTTCATTTTATTTCGAAGAAACTAATGGTAAGCAGAAGCTTGGCGGAGATCAGGCTGAACAAAATGAATCAGAGTAAAGGTGAGGCGTTCTGAAGGGTGTCTCCTGACTGCCCAGAGAAGTGGCAGCGAAAGGAAGAGGAAAGACACGTGACACGTTAGAATTTTCCAGTTAAAGGGCCTAATGTCCAGTTTCCATGGTAACATGGAACATTATATAATTTAAAGTTCCAAAAATGCTGAAAAATGATACCCTTTTTTTTCTTTTTCAGATGAATTCACCACCAGCAGAAGGAAAAATTATCTGAACAGTTTTTCACGTGTCTGATCAGACTGTGGAATTTGTCAGAAATTGTCTGTAATGTTGCAGATTTTTGAGATTTCAACACCACGAGTTAACATCAGGGAGAGGCTGGGGCCTTCGCTAAGCGGCCGTCAAGTGGAAATTTTAAAAAGCCGCTAAAAACTAGGCCGGAGCTCCGCTCCAAAATGGATTCGAAGCCGAGATGTTTTTCCACCCCGACGAAGCGCTCAACCTACTCGGCCACTGCGATAGTGATATATTATCACTATAATAATTTCTAATTAATGTCTAGTATTTTGTTTATTTGTTGTTGTTATTGTTTTCCCTCTTGTAGTGAAAATGTATGTGAAGTGAATGAAACAAATGTTTGTCCCGACGGAGTATAATTTACGTAAATGAAACGAAATTAATTATGGTTTCGTCATTCCTTTCACCGCTACATATTCCACCCAATGTCACAGAAACTGAGCCTGACCGATTTCCCAGCGCACTTTTACACTTGTATCAATGCGCGCCTGTGTTGTGTACGAGAAACAAATGTAGTGCGTACACTTGTTTAGAAGTAGAACAAAATTCTTCCGCTGTTCGAAAAATCCTGATAGCCCAAGAGTAAAGCAAATTAGGTAATCTATTTTCAGAGGCAAAAACAAAACAAGAAAAAGTAAACCCTGCATAATAGAAAGAAAGGCTGGGGTTTTGTGCATGTCATTTTTTCCAGGCATGCATTTCATCCTAAGAGGGAAGGGGTTAAATTGGATTCTCAGAATAAGAGGTTTCTTCTTTGTTTTTTTCATTTTTTTTATTTTTTTTAATTTAGTGAGTGTATGTAATGTAGCCAATAAAGTAGTAATACTTACATTAGCCGTGGCCAGGGCTGTGCAAACTGTCAAACACACAAGCAGTCTCACTAAGAATCTAGGCGGCGTCATCTTGTAGGTTGACGTCTCCTTTCGGGACTGGCGGCTTCTTCTGGGTTTCCTAGGCAACTGGCATAAAGGGAGACTACAGTTCTTACTTTGTCAAAGAAAGAGACGGTAGTTACTTCAGTGTTTGGCAAAATATTTTTCCGGAAATAATCAGTTACTGTTTTTTGTCTCTCCGAAAATTTTGCAAAATTCTGTTCTTGGAGAACACTCCTGACAGAAAAACAAAAACACTTCACTATGAAATGTGCTGTATATTGCACATTTGCCTTTCTCTGGTGGAAGTCTTTTTCAGAATGTACTAGTGTCTTTTTAGCATAAAACTTGTTCGTCCTCTTGCAAAAGCCTCTCCTATCGGTTCAATCACTATAAACAGGAATCTGCAACTCCAGCGTCTTTTATAAAGAGGCGCGCACACAGCTTTTTCTCGGGATGCCACGCTAGCGCTGCCGTCTACGGGGTGTCGATTATTGGTTAACAGGTACGCGGCGGTTTCCGTGACGTAGCTTGTAAATGGAGGAGAGTGATTCCACGGTTTGTCACGGGGGTTGTAGTAGGCATCAAGGGTGAAACTCACACATTACTATTGCCCACAGACGTTATCATCGATGAGGTGTCGTAAAAACCATTGTATGTGCAGGAGTTGAGAACTAAACAGCACTCAGAAAATTAATGTTAGTGATTTTCTTCTCTGGAAGCAAAGTGCTCCTAGACACCTCTCTTGTCTCTGTCTCTTCAGCTTTTCGACTTTACAAAACAGGAAGAAACTATTTCGTATTTGCTTTGGACCTCTCGCGTTTGCTAATAACAGTGACCGTTCATGTTTGTTGTTGTTGTTGTTGTTGTTTTAACTTTTATTTTAGTATCTTTTTGGTAGTTGTTGCTTTACATATATAGTCAGCCAATGAGTCAGTCAGTCGTTAGACAGTTTAGTCAGTCAGTCAGTTAGTTATTTAGACAGTTAGTTAATTAGTTAGTTAGTTAGTTAGTTAGTTAGTTAGTTAGTTAGTTAGTTAGTTAGTTAGTTAGTTAGTTAGTTAGTTAGTTAGTTAGTTAGTTAGTTGATTGTAGCTAGAGCGAAATTCTAGATGACTGTTGGCCTGATTCGCCTCAAAGACATTAATGAATCATACGAAAGAAATTAATGATCTCTCTGTACTTTATTCAGTTCCTCTGATTTACACATCCCAATCTTCCTTCTCCTTCCTCTGGCTATTTCTCCCTTTAATGTTGTCATGGTGCTGCTAAAGATGCGATGTCTCTTTTACAGAGAATTATCTGCTTATTATCTGTTATGAAATCTTATGCACTGTGAAAACGCTAGCCTTATCTAAGAAATGTGCGACCCCAATGTAGCCCTGCTGCGGAAAAAGACTGTTGTATACGCCAAAACAGATCAAATTTCAGTTTATCATCAGTGTATAGAATGACATGAGCTCCATAATTCTTTCTGGGTTATAATTTTGTACGAGAAATTATAGTTTCTTGTGATCAACACAAAAGAGAAAATGAACAATAAACAAAAGCCATACGCAAGAAGAAGAGTCTTTTACGTCTCTTGTAAGTGGTCTTGTCCATAGCATCCGCTCCCTCCGCTATTTTACCGAAAATGGCGTTTGAAATAGTGAAACACTCTTTGCCTCTGTGTACTTGTCTACATCATCCGTTCCACTCCCATCCTCATTGCTGTCTTCAGAGGCAAAGAGTGTTTTACTCTTCCATTCGTCAATTGTCCGTAAAATAGCAGAGTGGAGGGGATGCTGTGTACAAGACCACTAAAGTTACATTTTTGGCACATGCGGTCTTTTTCGGGTGACACGCCAGAAATGTCGCCGGGCTGTACGTTCTCCTAGCCTTATGGCACAAATCAGAATGTATTACAGTTAGCCAGCACTACGGGCTATCCCCATCTGACAGGGGGGCACTCTGGTTCTAAAGCTCTCTTTCTATTGACCATTGCCAGCGAGATGACCCATAAATATCTGAGCCGTGCGTTAAGAGTAGGATCAGGGCCTAATGTGACAATGTCTTGACCTCTCCACACGAGCCACCTGCCTCAAATTAGAAACACTTCTTGGCTTGAACGTTTCCTTTATACTCTATTGCAGATTGCCACAAAGGCAATCCATAGTCCCAAAAAGTCACTGTGACTTGTCAATTATGTGAACTAGTCGGCCCGCTGACCCGGGGAATACACAGATGTGATTTTTAGAGTTGAGTTTCGATCACCAATATATAAATTGAGACGTAGAAAGAAATTTCCTTCATACTTTTATAATTATACTCGAAGAAAGTGCGTTGTTTTTTTCTGGCTCAAAATGTCGGAACACTTTCTTCTGTTTAACTCAGTTGTGGCTCAAAATCAACGAAAGTATTTAATACGAACTTCAAGACCCTTTAAAATATGCCCATGTACACCTTTCTGTCTTCTGTGTAATGTGATATTTTGTAGAATTTCAGGCTCATCGGCTAAAAAGCCTTTCATAATTACATTAGAGGCCTTACTTCCTTTATAATAAAATGATGATGATATGAGATTGTGATAGAAGGTCGTTACTGCAAAGGTTTTGTCCAGCATCCCATTTGCTATGTTTAAATGTCGCCTCTCATGCCAAGGGTCCCGGGTTCAAAACCCGGCCGGTGCAAGCATGTCGGAAGTTTGGGATTTTTCTCATATTTTCGTGTCCCTGATCCTATTGGGGGGTAGGATCGAGTAGCTAGTCTTCTCGGATAAGGACGAAAAAAATCGGAGGGCCCGTGTGCACGTTGCGCACGTTAAAGATACCTTGGCAGTTGGAAATCGTACAGAGCAGGCCGAACAGGCCGCTGTCCCGGTAAAATTAAAATACAAATCCATCCTTACCATTCCCTTCCCCTCCCCTTCACCCCCCCCCTCCCCCCGCCAAAAAAAAAAAAAACGCCGACCGGCGCTGCACTGTGGCGACGGCGTGTCTGCCCCAGTTGTAACGGGGCTGCAATGGCACAAAGGCAAATTTCCCAAATGGGATTAAAGAGTTATACAAAATACCAACAAAAAAAAAAATGGCGAGATTCAAAATGGAAATATTCCGTGGATTATATCGCCTAATCATCCCCCTGTTATAATTTCCAAACGGCCTCTGAACCACTAGTCCCTGTGTTATTTCACAACTGAAGATGGGTTTTCATGTGCACGGAAACGGAAACGGCAAACGAAATATCACAAACCCTTCAAGTAGTGAAATAGAAAGAATGTTTTTTATGCCATTTCCTCACACGTGTAAACACTCTATCTTTTTACTTCCATTGCCGTTTCCGTTTCCGTACATATGAAAACACAGCTTAAGAGAGGGAAACACGTTGTCCAAACAACACAACCTTATGTCACAGTCTCACATTATACATTGTGAGTTGTCAGGTGTGGGTTTTTTTTTTTTTTGTCTATGTAATTACAATGTTACATCTGCGCCGTCATTTGAGATCTCTTTATCCATGCTTGACATTAAGCACAGAATGACAATGAGAAAAAAAAGAAACTCTTTTACATTCACCTAAAAAGCAAATCCTGACTGCAGATCATGATGGGTACATCTGAAATTAAGGACACACGATGAGTTCTCTTGAAATCCGAATCTGTTATAGAAAAGTGACACGGGCAATGATAATTTTAATCTGCATGGCGTTGGCATATCGCGAGCCTAGTTCTTGTTTGTTCTACCTCTGTTTTCTGAAATATCGGAGATCTTTTTATATGCAGAAGAGATGCAACAAACGCACTCTCTGACACTCGCTCAAAATGCGTTATGGCATTTATAAAGCTCTTTTTCAGCTCGCATTCATTCTAACTCCTTATAATCGTACTATAGGTAGAATGCGCATGACGTCACAGAGTGGTTTCGTTTTGGTTTTCCGCCATGTTGTTTGGCCAGTGGAGTCGATTCAAGTGAGTGCGAAGCGTGACGAATTCCACTTGGATATTAAAACTTACAATGATAGCGAAATGCATCGTTGTTGGTTGCAGCAACAAGGGTGGAAAGGGTGGCTGGAAGATGTTCAGATTCCCTAGCGTCCGTGTTAAAGAGGGAAAGGAAGTGGCAGAATTAACGGAACGTCGACGTCGTCTTTGGTTGAAGGCAGTGAACAGAAAGGGAATTGACTCCAAAACTCGGAAGCCGCACTGTCACGAGTGGAGTGAGTGCAATTAAGGGGATTGCTACAGAGCGGGTGTAGAGTAAGAAGGGCTCACGGCAGACAGGTAGGGAAAGACGTGAAAGGAAGAGAGTAAAATTAACGCACGAAGACAAGGAAGAAAAGCGTGCATGTTATGAGTGGTGGGGGGTCTGAATGAGGCGAAAGCGCTGTATTACTATCACTGCAAGTTAGAAGGTCCTACGGAACGGACGCTAGTAAGAGCCCAGCGGGCGGACATAAGGGGAGCAGTCGAGAGACCAGTGAGAGAGTTTTTCCAGTGATGACTGGTAGGCAGAACGTTGATTGATAATTATGATTGATGTATTATATTATATTCGTCTATTACCATGATGTAAATCAGTAGATGTGAGGAATGTGGAAGTCCTTGATATTGGATATAGCAATGTGCGCCATGAGCGATAGATGAAAGTGAGTTCATGGAATTGTAGCGCGAGTGAGTAGTGTGTACTCCGATGGAGGTGTGTTACCGTAAGATGTGTGGTGAGTGAAAGGTGAACTAGTGTGTGTACGCTTCATGGGTTGTAAGGAGAGGTGGAGTGAATAGAAATGGTAGGGTATTATACCAATGTAATGTTATTCTTGTAGGTGCCGAGGTCGGGCCAAAGAGCGCCGCCTACGGTGATAGGCCAGCATAGGGCCGGAGGCCACACATAGGCCAGAAGTGAGGCTGTCAGTGCAGGACAGTAGAGGCACATAACGTCGTGGCAGTCAGGCCACGGACAGGGACGTAGATATGAGCGTGAATGTGATAATGTACTATTGCCATGTTGATGGGCTAGGAACTAATAATGTACTATTGCCATGTTGAGGGGCTATTGAAATGATAATGTGTTATTGCCCTGCTGAGGTGCTAGGGGAGTGCTAAGGTGTATGACAATAGGAAGGTGATATTGAGAGACTGCGGTGCCAGTGAATTATTAATGTGCTATTAAGACCCTGAGGGGAGAGGCTGAGGCCGAAGTGCCTTTAGGAGTAACTACCGGGTTGTGGATCCGAGGGAGAGTGCGTGTGAGAATAAGGCCGTTGTACGGCAGTTAATTTCAATAATATGATGTATGTAATTGTGCTATTATCTGTATAATTATGTTTAATAAATGTGTGAGTCTGATGGATTGTTCTGTTAAGTGTTAAACTTGTTTGTTCGTGATTGTTGTCCTGTCATAACTTATTACATCTCCCCGTCTGGGATTTGTGACACGCACCATTTTGTTTGTGCCGAGCACTTCGTCTCAGGTAATCATCATTTTACATCTTAATTGAATAATGTGATAAAACTAAGCCTGTTATTTTCGTCGCAGGAGAGCTAGATCTAGATCTCCATAGGCTACATGTATTGCACGATATTGCAGGCCAGATAGATCTAGCCTAGGGCTCTAGAGCAATATATTATATCCGAGTGAAGGTAGGTGTCTGACAGAATGAACGGTTAGGACCAGGCAGTTCGGTAGTAGGTTTTGGAACTGGGTTAGTTGTGAATTTCTTTCAAGTTGAATCATTAAGAACATCCTACTTGTTAGTGTTTTTTGGGGGTAAGCAGATTCAGTAAATTCCTTCTGAACTGCACTGATCAAGATCCTAGATCTAGTAGGCCTGATTTCATCCATTTTAAACAAGTTCAACATGTTGTCCTTTTAGATTACTGTTGCTTAATGATACAGTGTAATTTAATTTGATAAAATTTTATGTTAAAATGACAAGGCAAAACTGAGCTCCCACAGATAGGTTGGGGGAATTCCCCCATTATTGTAGGTGATACAAGTTGAAACTGCGGTCACAGAACAGTAATACTAATAGAACACAAAGATAACTGCTAATATGTGAAACCAGAGAATATTCATTTCAAATTTTTACAATTCTTGATCTGCATAGCATTGACTGGGTCCAAATGGCTTACTTTAGCGTCTTCTACACTGCATTCCTCCATTCTTGTGGACAGGTCTAGCCAAACAACATGGCGGACCCGGAAGTAAAAGTGAAATATGCGCATTCTACCTATAGCCGCAAGACTTTCTCAGTTGTGCAAAAAGTGGAATTGAAACAAACAAAAACTAAGGTTGAGATAATTATAATTATCCTACACAACTGGCGATGTATATTTGGACATCACCATGCAGATACAACTTAATGAATCCACCATATCTATATCATCAGTGTGATGATTTGGGTTGCAGTGGGATCAATAAGGTTGAGCTGGAAAAAGTAGCAAATGGGAAGACATTTTATGACTGTAATTCATTAATGGTAATGAAGATTGCCTGAATGATAGTACTGATACACCCAATCAAACAAGCAGGTAACAAGTCCTTCAATTGTTTTCCGAACTTCTAGAGCGTTGAAGATTCGATTTAGATAACAAACCGCCCAACCAAACCAAACAAGAGATAATGTCATAGACAAAAAAAAAAAATAGACAGTATTCAATATGAGCAAATCTCAAGCCTGAATAAATGATGCGAGGCTGACATTGAATTATTATTTATACATTGTCACCAGGCGGAAATAAATATGGGCGTTTTTTTATATTTTTATTATTATTGTAAACAACAGTGTCCATCTGGGAGAAATGAAAAGTGGGAGGAAAAAAATAATGAATGTCTGAAAAAGAAAACAAGAAAGTAAAAAAAAAAGCGGATTATAATTACAAAATAAATAGATATCATGCAGCAGTATCTGGCAAGTTATACTTTCTTTTCTTTTGCACTTTTGCACATAATAAGCATTACATACTGAGAAAGAGCGAGGCAGAAAGAGGGACAGAAAAAGAGAGAGAGAGAGAAAGACAGAAAGAGAGGGGGTGAGTCAGAGAGAGACAGACAGACAGACAGACAGACAGACAGACAGACAGAAAGAGAGGGGGAGAGTCAGAGAGAGAGAGAAAGAGAGAACAGGCGTGTAAAGCGGAAATTGAATTTACATCACCTTTACAATTTTATGACGTAACTTTAATATTTTACCAGCAAACTATTCGGGTTAATGCCGTCCTAAAAGTGCAACAGAAGTAGGCCACATTCCTTATTGACATTCCTACAGACATTGGTGACGCCAAGATACTATGGTTACGCTCACTGCTTACAACTATTTCACTTCCTCTCTCTCTTCCTCCGTTAGAAATTGCGCCCACGTCATCCTACTCCTGAATACTCCATTCGGAAAAAGGACGCATTTTCAATTTCCTATCTTTTGAATTTCTCTACTTCTTCCTGTGTAGATCTAGATCTATCTTCTTGGTCTGAGCAATAACTCCTACCTGCGACTCTCTGACACTTTAGAGAAATCTCATTCTAGTTTCGTCACAAAAGAAGGATGCCCTCTGCAGGGGCGGGCCAGGCTCTAAAGTTAGGGGGTTGCGAGCAAATAATAAAAAGGCTCGCTGATACCGTCGACGTTCTCTTGGACTGTATTAATTCAAAATTCGAAAAATCTATTTTTTTATAATAGTATAATTATTCAACTACACTGAAAGCCAAATCGAACGATCTTGATTCTAGACTCCTAATATAAGCCGAAAAATAATCGTCGCTAGACCATTTTGTGCTGAAACAAAACAGTGTTTGTCGCTTCTGCTGAAAAGTAGTCAAAACAGTTACGGTACTACAGTTTTGGGGAACTGTGATGATTCATTCCAAACAATTTAAAACTCATTTTTCATGTTTCAGTAATAGTGTCATTATATTATGAAACTTACAATTGTTGAAAAGGTGCCACAGATAAAAAGAAAATGTGCTCGGCAGAGCTATCGCTCTTTTTGCTCCTCCATTAGCTACGCCACTGGCTCTCTGTCCCATTAATTTCAGCCCGTCGATTACGTATTTTGTCTGCTCTCGCAGATTTACGTAAAGTCTGAGTAAGCTGTCAAAGCTTATTATGACGTAAGAGGATACTGGTGAAAGTGACATTCCTGCCGTCGACACAGTGCATAAATCTCCCTTGTATATTGATCGTATCCTTCATGATGACATAAACAAAAACGATTCGCACAAAAAAAGGGAAGATATTTATTCTTTTCCGAAAAGACCTACTGAACTTGACCTCAGGACAGCTGTGTCTACATCAGATTTGTCCAACCTTATTTGAACGAAACCCAGGAATTTAAGCTGTTAAACTTATATACGATTATTATAATGAGTTTGATAGATTATAGACTTCTTCTTCAAGTGCCAGATCTGGAACAGATATCGACGATCATGGTTCGTCACTCATTCCTCCGCTCGGATGCTCTCAAAAAGCCTATAATTATTGTCCTGGTTTTTCCCTGTCGCCCATCTGTTCAAACTCTCTAGATTGTTATTCTTGGTCTACCTCTGCTTTTTCTGCCTTCTATTTTTCCAGTTAGAGCAAGGCGTTCAAGATTATAGACTACATGTCATAAAAGCCACAGAATAAGCAAAACCTTTTAAAATCTAGGGGACAAAGTACAGAAAGACTTGTTTAGTTGCCAGACCGGACTGTGGCCAGCGGGCAGTCACAAAAGACTTCAGTCCAACAGTGTGACATTCACGTAAGTTTTATTTTATCAACAAATAAAACAAAAAGCACATGCGCCCATCTTTCCCAAGGCAAGTCCAGGCAATCAGTAAACCCCACAACACAGGCATAAACGATAACTGACATCAAACCAAGTTTTTATCTTGCAAACCTGGAAAAGCGACTATTAACACACTTGACGTGTGTCATTACTCGGAGTAAATAGTACCTGCCACACTGTTTGACCCCAATTAGTTGGACATGCCTGTTCTACATCTTCAACTATGTCATGTTGTAGATTCTTGGGGAAAGTGTGTGTGTGTGTGGGGGGGGGGTCTATCATAGAGCAGCCTGTCCCTATAAGGAGGAGTGGGCGGGGTAGAGGGTGGGTCCGTCCGTCATAGCGCATCTCCCTCGCGGAGGGGGAGGGGAGGGAGACAAAAGACCTCACTTTGGGGGGGGGGGGGACCTAGGTATGTTTAAATTATCCCTACCTCAGTATTAATTTTGTTTGTTCCACCTTCACCTTTTGCCCAGTTGAAGTGTTTGCGACTTTAGAATATTAAGTCAAGGAGCTAGAATAAATCGGAACATCTTGATAAGTGCCACAGCGCATTTTGAATAAGCCTCGAAATGTATATTTGTTATGCGCTTTCTACATGCTAAAAGATCCCCATTTTTTTTTTTTTCATGAAAATGGAGACAGAACAAACAGGGACACAGGTAGCCCTATGGTATTGAATTAAAATGTTTGGTTTTGTTTACTTTTGTACTTTCAACAAAAGGTCTTAGGGTTATATAAAAATCGAATACAGACTACGTATCTAGTGAAAGAGTTAAGCAGTCCTAGCAAAAATGGCACTCAAAGTCTTAAAACATAGAGGTTTTATCGTGGATATTCACCATTCTAGTGGTCGTAGGCTCATACAAGGAGGGCAGGAGGTTGAAGCCAATGGCATGGAAAGTTATATTAACCGGGGAGGGGGTGGCGAAAATCACCTTTGCCCACGTACTTCATGGATGGCCCTTATGGGGAGTGTGTTGAAACTATTTTTGGTCTAATTTCTGAGCAGTCATCTTCGGATTCCAGACAGGCCTACCTCTGTTATTGAATGTCACAAAAGCGTGTTTGAGAAATATTAGGATAAATTCAAAATTGAGGCGTACTGGAAATAGTACGTTACGTACCATCCCCTTTCAATTCTTACAGTTAGGATTAAGGATAAGGACAGGGTAAGGGATAGATTTAGAGTTAAGAAAAGTATTAGAATTTGTTATAAGGATAGAGTTAGGGATAAAAATAAATGTCTTTTTAAGTAGGCAACGACGTCTAAAGGCAATCTGCCTCTGGGTGACATCACCACCCACCCACACACACACACACCCACACGCCACCCCCACCCCCCCCCCCACACCCCCACTCACAATTTCCCTTTACAACATGCTTTCCTGTGCTCACACAATGCACGTTTTAATAATATTCTCATTCCCTCCATGTAGTGCGAGCAGAGTAAAAGTTCCTCCTACTTGTCGTTAGTCCTGAGTGAGATCATTTGTTTCGGTGGTTTTCAAAGGGCTATCAAGAAGTACCCGTCGGTGGGTGTTCAGAGCGAGACCAAACATTTTTCGTGAACATGGTCATGTTCACTGATGGTTTGAAAAGGGAGAGGAGAGAGGCGCGATGGTGGTACATCACCCATGGTCAGTACCAGCTGTGAATACAGCATCTTTTTGTTGTTGTTGTTGTTGTTGTTGATGTTGATGTTGCCGATAGTGATGGTGATGATGAAGATAGTGACGACGACGACATCGATGATGATTATAATGATGATGATGATTAGATTAATGCGAGTGAAGCCGCAGAGGCGAGGCCAGACCTAGGGCAAAATTAAAAGTCTTTCAATCTGTACTTTATGTTTCAATGCAGACGGAAAGATCTCAAAGGCGGATTTGTAGCATAAAAATTAAAAGCCATAAACTGTCATCGCAAACATGATAGAGGCGCTTTTGTTGTTTTCAAGAAACTTCAGTGAACGGAATATTAAAAAGTCAATTATTCCTTGGAGAACGGAGGTGGGTGAGTGAATATCTAGAGAAACAAGTCAGGCTTTTTCCGGAAAGGGGCGAGGGTAGGAAGGAGGAGGGGGGGGGGGTAGGTAGGTTTTTTATGGTTTTATTTTGTATGTGTGTGTGATGTGTGTGTGTGTGTGTTGGCTGTTTCATTAATGGGAGTTTCGTTGAACTGGTCTGTTATTCGTGGTCACAATACTACATTTAGCGAGAGATTTCAGCGCTGTATAGCAATCATAGCTCATAAGACTGTCTTACAGTTATCTCTCAGGCCAGGCATGTGTGTTGACATAATGTTGGCTATTCTATTTGTAGATATATGATTCACATACTAATAAATTATGCACTTGGCTCTTCTGTCATCGTAACAGAGGGACACTTTGGGCTGCTTCCATTGGGAAAGGTGGAAATGTTTACCGTGGCCGTGAGTGCGCTCATATGACAATAATTATGTTAGCACTCCCTGTTGAGTACTGACCGGCCGAGTGCACCCTGCGTCGATTTGCGATGACGATTTGTTTTCTGTCACTAGCGAGTCATCAGAATGAGTACGGTACACAAGTAATACAATTCATGCCACATTTATCAGTTATCGTCAACCGCTTTTCTGAAAGAAAAAAAAAATCAGTATGTAAAAGTATCACTCCATCCGTCTAGGCTCATTGACATCAGATCAGAGTCATCTGCACTGTGGACATGACGTGTAGGATCATTTTGTATAATGAGGTTCTTCCTCATAAAGGAATATTAATTAGAGGGTGCTCTTTCTGGAGTCCTGAGGGACACGACTACACAGAATAGATTCATGATTTATGTATTGCTTTAAAAAACATAAACCGGTTGTGTATCACGATTCAGCATTTCACCTGCGAGCACAGCTTTCAATTAGCCCGGCGCGCACGAGTTGATTTTGATCGTTCACCTAGTTTATTGGTGACGTCAAAAACAATGCGTTTTAGGGAGATCTCGCTCACCAATCACCGAGTTGGGTCTCATTCAATGGCGTGACGTCATGAATCAACTAGCCGGCTGGTCAAACTCGGCTATTGCTCAGTGTGCCCGATCTTTGTCATTAATGCTCATGTGTATTGTAGCCCATACATTTATTAGGCAGGCGCTCACGGCCCCTCCAGTGACTGGTAGCTCAGTGCATAGCTAACGGACCGGTCACCTCTATTCTACATCTATGCTGAATTTAACCAAGCATTCTGCGTCCACATTGAATAGCCATAGTCGAAATACAGGCCAGCTGCAGGATACCGAGACGAACCGTTCGCCTCCCATATTATCGTTGCCGTCCAGGAACAATGTTGTAGGTCAAAAATCGGAAAAAAAGAAAAATTTAATAGATTATAGATTTTTTCCCCGCGGATCGAATGGGACAAGTTTCAGATCGATTTGATTACAGGTTTTTAAGATATTAAGTAATAATAATAATAATAATAGTTCGTCCACCAGGTATGATGATGACCTTAACAACACCAGAGGAATAAAGAACAGAAATTGTTGAGAATTTCAACACATGGACAATAAAGAGAACTAAAGGACATAGAGGACAGAATGTTCTTTCATGACTTATGGCTTCTCATGTGACTGATAAGTCCTATTTTTGCCCTGCAGACCCTTCCGCATAAATGACAAGAGTGCTCCGTTGGTTCAGTACCACTGGGCCTTTTCTTGCGCCGTTCTCTTTTTTTGGTAGCCTGCTGGACTCTGTCAGCTTCCCATGCTTTTCTGCCTCTGGTAAGGGCCGCCCTCCAATTTGCACGATCAAGCGAGAGCTTTTCCCACTCACTCACATCAATGGCAAAGGCCTTCAGTGATTGCTTGAGAGTGTCTTTGTAACGTCTCTTTGGGGCTCCAACATTCCTCGTTCCATTGGAGAGCTCAGAGAAGAAGATTTGCTTAGGGAGTCTGGAGTCGGGCATTCTGACAACATGTCCTGCCCAACGTAGCTGAATTTTTTTCAGGTGGCAGAAGATGCTCCATTCCTTGGCACGATTGAGGACCTCAGTGTCTGGAATTTTATCCTGCCATTTGATCCTTAGGATCTTTCTAAGGCAGGCCAGATGAAAGTGATTTAGCTTTCTGGCATGCGATTGGTACACTGTCCAGGTTTCAGGCCCATAGAGTAGGGTGGGAAGGACCACAGCATTGTACACTTTCAGCTTAGTGTCTGTGCGAATGCCGGCGACATCCCATACTCTCTTTCGAAGCCTGCCAAATGCAGAGCTGGCTTTGCTGATTCTTGAGAGAATTTCAGTATCAACACGAGCCGCGGAAGACAGTGTACTGCCAAGATAGGTGAAGTTCTCCGACACCTTCAGAAGACTGTCATGGACTTTGATATTTGGGGTCATAGGATACTTGTCGTCTGGAGTAGGCTGATGGAGCACTTCCGTCTTCTTTGTGCTTATTGTGAGGCCAAAGTTGTCACAGGCACTAGAGAACTTATCAACACAGTTTTGCATGCTATCCTCATCGTGTGCCAGAAGTGCACAATCATCAGCAAATAGTAGGTCACAGACTTGAGTACTTTTGGTTTTGGTTTTTGCCTGAAGTCTCCTGAGGTTCAATAGACTGCCATCAGTTCGGTACTTGATGCTTACCCCTTGAGGAGGAGAGCTAAAGGCTTCTTGTAGCATTGCCGAGAACATGATGCTGAACAGAGTTGGGGCTAAGACACAACCCTATTTTACCCCATTTGTGACAGCAAAGGGCTCTGAAAAACTGCCGTTGCTTTTGACTGCAGCTTGCATGCCATCATGAAACTGGCGCACTATTGTGATGAATTCGGGTGGACACCCAAACTTCGCCAAGATTTTCCAGAGGCCTTCACGACACATTGTGTCAAATGCTTTTGTGAGGTCAACAAATGTGATATACAGCGCTTTATTTTGTTCCATGCACTTTTCCTGAATCTGTCTGGCAGCAAAAATCATATCCGCCGTTCCCCTCTCTTTACGAAAGCCACATTGGCTCTCGGGAAGCAAGTCATTTGGCGAGAGGTGATCAAGAAGGCGATTCAGAAGCATTCTTGCCAATATTTTGCCAGCAATTGAAAGTAGAGAGATTCCCCGATGGTTGTCACAGACTTGGCTGTCCCCTTTGTTTTTGTACAGATGGATGATTGAAGCATCTTTGAAGTCCTGTGGCAGCTTCCCTGCTTTCAACATATGATTGAACAACTCGGTCAACCTTTCAATAAGCTTTTCTCCACCGAAGGCATACACCTCAGCAGGAATTGAATCCACGCCTGGTGATTTGTTAAAGGACATCTGATTTGTGGCAGTTCGGGTCTCATTTGCTGTGAATGGCTTGGCAAGAGCTGCATTAATAGGAGTCTGAGGGAGGCGGTCAGTGGACTCAGTATTTATATTTGATGGCCGATTTAGCACACCTCCGAAATGTTCTGCCCAACGCTGAATTATGGCATTCAATTCAACAATGCGTGTTGAACCATCTGACGCAAGACGGCGTAGTGCCAGAGCGGGATGGTCCAAACACAGCTCGGAGGCTCTCAAAGAACTTTCTATTGTTGTTTGTGTCGGCATATTTCTGAGTTTCTCTTACTCGCTCTTCAAGCCAGTCATTTTTCATTTTCCTCAGCTTCTTCTGGAGTACACCCTTACATGCACGCAGTGCATCAGCTTTTGCTGTGGAAGAGAGGTCACTGCAGTGAGCTTGGATGAGATTATTTTTTTCTTTGATGAGCACTTTGATTTCATTATCATTATCATTGAACCAGTCCTGGTGCTTGCGGACAGGAAAACCAACTGTGCTGCTGGCGCAAGAGTGTACAGTCGTATTTAGGTCAGTCCAGCTCTGTTCAATGTTCCCAGGGTCAAAAGTCACGCAATCCAATTTTGAGGAGAGTTCTGATGAGAGCTCGCTCTGTTTCTCAGCTGAGCAGAGTTTTGAAACATTTAGGCGTTTAGGTGGCGCTTTCCCTTGAGGGCGTCTATTGCGCCTCAATGTTAGTCTGAGCTTGCAAACAATGAGTCTGTGGTCAGTTCCACACTCGGCACCACACATCGCCTTTGTTACAAGGACATCCTTTCTGTCAGTCTTCCTCACAATGACATAGTCTATGAGATGCCAATGCTTTGAGCGGGGATGCATCCATGACGTTCTGTTTCTCACGGGGAGACTAACATTTGTGTTGGTAATGAACAGGCCAAATTCAGCACACAAAGTAAGTAAGCGCAACCCATTGTTATTGCATGAACCAACTCCATGAGGGCCCAAAACATTTGGCCACGCTGAGATTTCTGAGCCAACCCTAGCATTGAAGTCCCCCAAGAGAATCAGCTTATCAGCTGCCGGGACAGAGCATATGACAGATTCTAGATCAGAATAGAACTTGTCTTTGGCTTCATCTGGGTTTGTCATGGTGGGCGCATATGCGCTAATGAGGGTGGCTGACTGGCTTTTCCCAACTGGGATCCTGAGTGTCATTAGCCTGTCATTTATTTCAATTGGCATGGACTGCAAGTTTCTGACAAGGTCATTTTTAATTGCAAACCCAACACCATGCTGTCTCGGTTCGACTGCACCCTTGCCTTTCCAGAAGAAGGTGTATCCACCACTGAGCTCTTTGAGTTGGCCACTATCAGGGAGTCTGGTCTCACTGAGTGCCACTATGTCCAGGTTGTATCTGCTGAGCTCAATGGCAATAAGTGCAGTGCGTCTTTCCGGGTTGTTTGAGTTGTCCTGTAGTGTGCGTATATTCCAGGCTCCTAGCCTGAGTAAGCTGAATTTCTTTTTGTTTCGACCGCAAAAAGGGATCCCCACTGGTCGCGGTATACCAGTCAGGGTGATGTGAAGTGGGCTTTCTTTAGGGCACCTTTTCTAGCCCCTTCCTCAGTTGAGGTGAGCAGTGCTATCCTTAAATAAGGCTGCTCAGCTACTGTGGGTGCTGCCTCCCCACGCCTCCACTTCAATCGACGATGAAGCGACCATAGCCCACAGCCACCAACGTGTAGGTCTGTCCAAACCTGCTGCCACCGCACTCGCCCATCGCCGTTGGAATTTTGAGAGGAAAGAAGACGAGACAAAGATGAAAGAAGACGAGGTGAGTGTTAAGACTGGCGCAAAGAATTTGTTTTTAGTGAGAAAGAGCTGCGCAAACATCAGACTCACTCTCTCGCCTGGACACAACTTATCCAAGTGGCAAGACAGGGTCAAGACGACTGGAAATGTATCCAGGTGCAGGAGGATGCCAGAGGGACAGTCATATTGCCTGACCGGCTGCCTGTAGGCTACTCCACAGCCTCGCAGTCCCAACTGACTAGGGTGAAAGACCCAAACCAAAGAACACCAATACTGGTGGATGCTCTGTGTCACGATATCCAGGCCAGAGTGACGGTATATTGCCATCTGCCATATCAATCAACCACTGGCCTGCTGCCGCCAGCTTCGAAGCTGCGTCCGGGAAGTTTGCTCAATTCTTCGTCTGTGATTTAGGCAAACAAGCCTATGACCACACCGCTACCGGGGGCCAATATGAAGGACTCAAATACTGAGGGTCACATTGTGCCCTAGCATGTGGCCGTTGGGTTAGATGAAACCTCCTCCGCCCTGGCCGTTTGCACCGACAGGTGCACGCCCACTGATACCATGCTAGCGTACCAGTTCATGAAACAGGTTGTACTGGATTACATGTTACCAGTAGCAGATTTTTCTGACCTGACAACAAAGATATTAATGATGATATTAAGTACTGTCATACTAAATTATGTTGTCAGGCCAGAGTTTTCTGCTATTGTATGACAGTACACAATACAGCCTGCTACTGTCACCCCCACTGTCTTGTGGGTCATCTCGGGAGAGAGGAAGACTAGGGGAAGGTAACCCTGAATACAAATACCACACTGCCTTGTGTGTTGCTATGATAGCAAAGGCTATGGGAGTAAACCCAGACAGAAAATCAGGAGTGGAGACCCGAAGGTGGTTGTCAGGGAGAACTGCATCAAACTGGCTTCCAGCATCTCCTGCAGCCGGACTAGTTCCAAATGTATTGACCTGGTCTCTCCCTTGGGTTTAACTAGAATGGCAGAGAGAGGGGTGGTGCCTCTGGGCAAAGCACCATCTCTTAAACATAGCCCAGGCAAGGCAGCAAAACGAGGAGGCGTTTGCTCGGGCTTGGCAAGCGTCTGTCTCTCCTCTATAAGCCCACCCATTTCCGATTTGGAGAGGACACTCCAGCCATCCGTTACGGATGGGCACAACACGGGAGGTGGCAGTTACCGGTGATAAGCTCAATCCATTTGGCGTACGGATGAGCGCCAGGGGTCCCCTCTGTCGGTGGGAGCGGCTTTTCAGCTGCATTGATCAACTACCGCCCGCCGTAACCTGGGCAGCCCCCAGGCAGTTGGGTGTTGTTCCGCCACGTCAGCCTGCTTCATAAGGTGGTTGGAGCTAGACCAAAAGTCAAAAAGCTGACGTAAAGTGTGCACCTGGCAAAAACAGAAAAATACTAAAACTTGGTACCTGGAACGTCAGAACAATGCGCCCAGGCTTGCAACAGCAAGATCTCACTAATATTGACTCCATCAGGAAATCCCAAATTATTGATCGAGAACTTCAGCTACTAAACATCGACATCGCTGCCCTTCAAGAAACTCGACTTCCCGACTCCGGGTCAGTCAAAGAAGAAAACTACACCTTCTTCTGGCAGGGCCTTAGCAGCGAACAGCCGAGAATCCACGGCGTGGGCTTCGCCGTAAAAAACTCCCTTATCAATTCGATCGCAACTCCAATTGGAGTGTCAGAACGCATCATGACACTCAGACTGAACACCCGGTCTGGTTTTACCAACATTATCTGTGTCTATGCCCCAACACTTACCTCCTCTGACGAAACCAAAGACATTTTCTACGAAGCATTGCAGAGGACTCTCCACAACATCCCTCTCACCGAAGGCCTGCTAATTCTGGGTGACTTTAACGCTCGAGTGGGAGCAGATCACTCCGCATGGCCAAAGTGCATTGGGCACTTCGGCATTGGCAACATCAACGAAAACGGGCAGCGCCTTCTGGAGCTATGCTCCGTAAACTCATTATGTGTTACAAACACGTACTTTGACGTTAAGAGATGCCAAAGAACATCATGGCGCCATCCCAGGTCTGGCCATTGGCATCAATTAGATCTTATTCTCTCAAGGAGGAAGAGTTTGGGCTGTATAAAAATAACTCGTTCCCTCCACAGTGCTGACTGTGACACCGACCATGCACTGGTAGTCAGCAAAATCAAAATTTCGGCCAAGAAAATATACAGATCAAAAGCCCCTTCAATCCCTAAGATCAATGTAACAGCAATCAGAGATGAATCAAATAGAAAGTCATTTGAAAAGTTATTTGCTGAAAGCATGGATAATGTCACCCAATGTGACTCGGTAGATGAAACATGGAACACTCTCAGTTCAAAAATTCATGACTGTGCCATCAAGTCTTTTGGACAGCATAAAGTTTCAAACAACGACTGGGTAGCCCAGAACAGCGAAATTCTCCTACCTCTCATTGAGCAAAAGAAATCTGCTTTCAATGAGTATAACAAAAATTGCAATCAGAGTACAAAAACTTGTTTGAAAAATGCAAAAGCTAAACTTCAGCTGGAGGTAAGACGTTGCGCCAACAAATACTGGACAGACTTGTGTAACAGCATACAAGAGGCAAATGAAAAGGGAGATATGAAAACCGCCTTTAGTCAGATGAAAGTAGCTCTTGGGCCAATCATCACCAAAAGCGCCCCACTTAAGTCTGTAAATGGTGAACCCATCACAGATAAAAATGAACAACTGAATAGGTGGGTAGAGCATTACTCTCTGTTGTATTCAACTGAGAAAAATATTCCACCAGATTTTGAGGAACACCTCCAAAAACTGCCAATAATGGCCGAACTTGACGCTGAACCTTCCTTAGTCGAGCTTTCCAATGCAATCGACCACCTGTCTGCTGGAAAAGCCACAGGAAGTGACAACATTCCTGCAGAGGTATTAAAAGACCTAAAAGGCCCACTATTACCACACCTGTATAATCTGTTACTGCAGTGTTGGAAAGAAGGCGTGATACCACATGATATGAGAGACGCCAAAATTGTCACACTTTACAAGAACAAAGGAGACAAAGGCGACTGCAACAACTATCGAGGCATATCCCTCCTCAGCATTACTGGAAAGGCTTTTGCTCGCGTCATCCTCTGCCGCCTTCAACAACTGGCGGAAAAAGTCTTACCAGAAACACAATGTGGCTTTCGAAGCAAACGATCAACTATTGACATGATATTTGCACTTCGGCAAATCCAAGAAAAATGTAAAGAACAAAACAGGCCGCTTATAACATGCTTTGTGGACCTAACAAAGGCTTTCGACACCGTAAGCCGATCTGGCCTGTATGCAGTCCTTAAATCCATAGGCTGTCCACCAACATTGCTAAAACTTATTGCATCCTTCCACACTGACATGAGTGCATGTGTCAACTTTGAGGGCTGCACATCCAATTCATTTGCTGTAAACAGCGGTGTGAAGCAGGGATGTGTTCTTGCTCCTACCTTATTTGGTATATATTTTGCAGCCCTACTCAAGAATGCCTTTGGTCAATGTTCAGGTGGAGTACTTATTAACACCAGAGTGGACGGCTCCATTTTTAATGTTGCCAGACTAAAAGCAAAATCTCGTACAGAGCATATTATGTTACAAGAGCTCCTCTTCGCAGATGATGCTGCAATCGTGGCCCACGATGAAGCCACGCTCCAGGCTCTCATCAATAGCCTTGCCAAAGCCTGTGACAAATTCATGCTAAAGATCAGTGTCTCAAAAACTGTAGTTTTGACACAAGGCTTGAGAAACTCCAACCCAATCATGCTGAATGGCTCTCCTCTGGAGCAAGTGGGAAAATTCTGCTACCTAGGCTCAACCATCAGTGGTAGCACAGACATAACAACTGAAATAAATGCCAGAATAGGAAAGGCGGCCACAGCTTTTGGCAAACTCTCAAAAAGGGTGTGGAACAATAGCAAGCTGACCATCAAAACAAAGGTACTCGTGTACCAAACTTGCGTCCTAAGCACCCTGCTGCATGGCTCAGAGACATGGACCACCTACTCCAAACATGAAAGATCCCTCAACTCCTTCCACCTGCGCTGCCTACGCAAAATTCTCAAGATCAAGTGGCAAGACAGGATCTCAAATATCGAAGTTCTGAGCCAAGCCAACATTCCATCAACTCAGGCTCTCCTAGGCAAAAAAAGACTGCGGTGGCTTGGACATCTCCACCGTATTGAAAATGATCGCATCCCCAGACAAATTCTCTACGGGGAACTTGCTACTGGCAACCGACCCAGAGGTAGGCCACATCTGCGATTCAAAGACACTTGCAAGGTCACGATGAAAGCATTCAACATCCATCCCAATGAATGGGAGAACCTTGCAAGTGATCGAAGCAGATGGAGACAAAAATTGCGCAGTGGCACGCTCGCAATAGACTTCAAGGCAAAAGAAACATACCTGACAAAACGACAGAGGCGGAATGAAAACACTCGCCAAAGTGAACCCAAAAGACTGACCTGCAATCACTGCCATCGCACTCTCGGGTCAAACATTGGTAGAATAAGCCACGAGAGAAGCTGTCAGTCAAAGTGAAAGTGAATATTCTAGCTGCTAAGACCGTCTGTAAAGACGCTAAAGGCCATATATATATATACTAAATTATATTTTGGTAACAAAAAATCCTCCACAAAAAACAACGCAAGTCGACATGCAACACCCAGAGCAGTACCACAGCTAGTTGCATGAGGACATATCATAGTTTTCCCGGACTCTTTGAAGCATTCTAAAAATAGCCATAGTGTAGGCGATCGTGTCATACGACATTGTGACTTACTCTTTCACTGCACAATAGGTTATTTGGCCTGTTTCATGTTCCTTTTTTTTTTTCCTGCATCATTCTGAATTTAACCCCCAAACTGCGGAACCTAGCCCCCAAACTGCGGAACCTAGCCCCCAAACTGCAAAAAAAGCTGCAGGACCTAATCCGCAAGCTGCGGAACCCAATTCCCGAGGTGAAGAGCCCGACCCCCTTCCCCAAGACGCAAAATCCAAAAGTAGAGAGCGGAAACGAGGAAAAAGCCAAATGGAGCACATGAAAGAGCTATACAAGAACGGAATGGAATGTACAAGCTCCAGAGGAAAACTTGTACCACAACGGAAAGTCGGATGTGGCTGCAATGATACACGCAAAAGACAATGCCATAAGAAAGTCAACGAAGAACAATGACGGGCTTATTATAAAATTCAACTGATTTTTATTTCTTATTTTTTACTTTTCATTGCAGTGGATGACGGCTAATGAGAGAATAACTAAGATCATTTAAATTTTTTTAAGGAAGCGCATATCTGTACTACATGTTGTACGGATATGGACAGTGCATATCCGTACAATGCTCACAATTCGATGACGTAGAACACACACGGGAATACTACATTACTGACCTTGTTAATTTGCATGGTTTTTTAAAAAAATGAATCGGCTTAGTAGCGAAACAATCCAACTTCTGCTCGGAGATTGTGTGATCTGCGCTAATAATATAGACCTACTTGAGTGTACGCCGATCACCAATGGCTACCCCAACCCGTTTTCGCTTGAGTAGTCAATCTGACTACCGCCCATTGATACAAACTGACTAGACCCTCACGCCCCCAGGTCCATCTGACTATTCCATATGTTGTCACTTTAAATTCGTGAACACCATACCAAGTTTTATTTCAGCAAACCTTCACCAGTCGCGCTTTTTGGTAAACATGTTGTACGGATATGAACTGTCCATATCCATACAACGTGTTGTACGAATATACACTTCCTTTTTTAAACGGTCATTTTTAAACTTTGAGGACTATTCAAGCAGAATGTTAATTGTTTGTTTATTGTTTATTAACTAATAAATTTGTTTGTGTTATGCCTGATCTTTTTTATTACCGTTCAGTTTTGTTGTTGGGTTAGCGTTTTAGTCAAGTTTATTGGACATTAAAAAGAATCAATAAAAACTGGTTTAGATTTATTAATCTATTGCTGAAAAAAATCAATTAGGTATCGGTACATAACACATTGTGCCATTAAATTTGTATAGCTCTACACTTTCTCTTCGTACTTTTCGTTCATGAAAACTGTTGTATGTCGATTTACACTGGCTATCAAGAAGCGTTGCTTGATTGTAGATCGTCTTACAATAGTGTTCCCGGACGAAATAAAAAATCATATTGTTGTAAGTCTAATATCTCAATATTGAAAGAAAATATTGTAAAAATAATGCGACAGTCATATCGAGCATGACATTACAAAACGTTTGATATAAGTAATGTGTCTGTACGACGTCTACAACCCAAATAAAACCGTTTTTTTGCTTCTCCTGATAAATAGCGAAATTGACATACAACAACGTTCCTGGACGGGGACGATATGTCCACAGATTGTGCGCGTATAAATACCGCTAGTAACA
Organism: Onchidella celtica; assembly: GCA_963931925.1. Taxonomy (NCBI): domain Eukaryota; kingdom Metazoa; phylum Mollusca; class Gastropoda; order Systellommatophora; family Onchidiidae; genus Onchidella; species Onchidella celtica. The sequence continues at coordinate 2,832,752 of OZ007578.1, read as the reverse complement.
CTCTTTATCTTTCAATTATGAACGGGTGTGTTGTGAATTGTTGCATTGTTCACCTCGATGATACGTGAGCAAGTCGACGGACGGAATATGAAGAATTAATTCGTGTCAGTATCCTGTGCCTCAGGCCATCACTGTCACTGATCCCATAATCCACCAGGATCGTAGGGGCGCTGCATGACAGAGAGCCTCGTCAGTGGCCTCCACTTTTCACGGTTGTTTGCGAGCGCCTGAGTTTGGGCGAAGGATTTTCCGGTCCACCCCGCAATGTTGTCGGTCCACCTCTTAACCTTGGCGGACACCATAGTCAGTGAAAAACAGCTCACCGTCAAAAATGAATAAGAAAAACCACCTGTTTTGCCCCAATCCCCCCCCCCCACTCCCCCCCCCCCCCCATCCCGCCTCTGTTGTCTAAGATTCTCCCAGCGTCATTGGCGGGTCATCTTGCCACTTGTCCCCGGGTAAGCCCGGGCGCGCCCTAGCCGGTTTTGATCGGCCGACCAGTTGGATGGTGACGTCACGACGTTGAGTTTCAATGCAGTCCAACCGGTTGGGTAGTGCGCCAGGTCTTATTGAAACTCAATGGTACTTCCCTGGCTAAGCCCTGGCCGAGTGGTTGCATGGTAACGGGCCTTATGGAGGATGGTTTCGCAATAAATAACAAAAAGAAAATAAAAAAAAAAAAAAACGTGACAGGATTTGAACATTTTTAATTAAACCAGTAAAACTCATTAAACTTTAGATAGTGGTTTGCGAGGCGCTCAAGAAATCTTTAATCATTTTCAATTTTTTTAAGTTAACTTTTTTCAGTGGGGGTGACGTGGCCAGCAGACTGCAAACCCTTGCCCTCTTGTAGTCGACCTGTTAGCGTTAATCAGTGAGCACTCATGTGAAAAGACACACTAGAACATCCCTGCCTTCGTGCCTGTCTCGGATGGTTACTCACCCTGGTGTGGGAGCCACCAGACAATGGCACCAGCAAAATTAAGGAGGAATGGAGGGGCGACCTGGGACGGGAATAACCTCAGCGTGAAAGAGATAGAGAGAAGGAAGAGAAAAAAAAGAACAGAAACGCCCCCCCCCCCCCCGGGAACCAAGTATCTTGTTCAATACTGCACAGTCACTTTGAAAATCTGTAAATCGTTTTATAGCTTAAAGTATTACTGAAACACGTATCCAGATATTACGAAGATGAGGGCTTAAGGGGAAGAAAGATTTGGAGATGTAGCACTTATTATTATTATTATTATTATTGTTATTATTATTATAATATTCTACTAGGTGATGTACCTGGCGTTATCTGGGATGAACCTGTGAACCCATTGTTTTCTCTCTTTCTTTCTCTCTCTCTCTCTCTCTCTCTCTCTCTCTCTCTCTCTTTGGTCTAGAAAGCTTCCCATATTCTACAGACTTACTACAGGTTCTTCTAGGTGCACCAGAGCACTATGCACTCATTTCTGGTAGGGAAATTGCGCGCATTGAATTGATAGCGTATTAATATCGTTTCCCGTGGACTGGGCTTATTACAGGGAGCCAAAACAAAGCTTTACTGTATTTACATGTTTACAACTTTTTATTTAAAAATGCCTGAAACTTGAATCGACACAATCGGTCGATACAAACGCGATTGGCCTGGATTAGTTGGCACTTAAGAAAATTAATTTTATAATTTTGGAAACTGTCATTAAGGCTGAAGCGTCGAGCAAAAAAAAAAAGGCCAAAATTGCAGCACAATGAATTACTCCCGCAACTGTTTTTGATTTTTTTAAATAATAAGATTACCATAGACTTATGTACAGGAATATACCCAAAAGCGGCTTGACAGAATCTATTTAAATGGAAGCCCTTGGAATTCAGCTTGAAGAAAAGAAAAGAAAAAAAAATTAATCTAAAAATGGCAGGTCTGCATGTGTCCGCGTGTGAACCTGTCTCCCTGGCTTATAGTAATAATTATGAGAAGGTAAAAGCAAATTAAGTAAGAGTTCGTATTTCTAGATAATCATGTAGCAAACAGTTTAGATGTGTTAATATGTAAATACATAGACAAAAATGAATGGTTACAGCAGTAGCCACGAGTGGCAGATAGTAACATTAAATTCTTTGGTGCAACAAGATGAACTCTTGATCAATAAAACTTCCTCGTCAACAGTTTAAGATAACGTATATTTATTTATTTATCTATGCATTTATCTACTTGTTAATTAATTAATTAATTTACCTATTCATTCATTTACTTTTCTATCTATCTTATCTTATTCATTTATTTATTTTTCTGCCTATGTTTTCTTACCTCATCTTATCTTATCTTATTTATCTATTCATTTGTTTATTTTTATTCATGTATTTATTTATTCATTTATTCTATCTGCACAAACATTATAACATACAGCGCAGGCCTAATAGTCGATAAATACTGTCGAAAAAACTACAGCGGCCAAAAGTCTGAATCCATCCGCATCCGGGGAACTGTGTGAAGCCTGATTGGAGCTCGCGCCTTCAAAATGTTTCTCAGTCGCTGAATCAGCTCAACTCGAAAGAGGAAAGACACAGGACCTTGAGGAAGGAGACGATGCCACTATGCAAGAAATGCATTTGTCTAATGGAGTTCACAGCCGGAACAAGAGTCCCTTCCTGCACAGACGAGTGGTACCAAAGCTTACATCAAGCGCTCACCAAAAACCTCGATGATTAAAATTTTACAGTTTCATTGACTTGAGTACCCGGAAGTTGTATTCATGCGGGAGTTTACGCCCATCGGTCCTAATATAGCTAGAGCCGGAAATTTTTGTCTAAAATCAGTTGAAGACTAAAATTGTTGGTATTTTGTTGGGAGTGAGAGGGGATGCAAGACCCATATTTCTAATAGGCTTTTGTGTTCGTTACAATTTCATTAAAGTGCAAAATAATGAAATAATAGACAAATTGGCCTTACATTTTTTTTTCTTTTTCTTCATCTAAGAAAATACATCAATGACAATGTTTAGAGTAAACGTTTCTGGTCATCGGCGACCAAACAAAACAAAAAAGAATTTGTTGCAGGAAACTGCTGTCCAGCTCTGTCATAATGGTTTAACGTCGTAATTTATGTAACTCCATCTGTCTAGGATGCTTTACTCAAAATGTGCGAGAAAACAAGTTGAATGCTGCAAAGGGATGAGTTTGAAACAAACAGGAAAAAAACGACATTATAATGAATGGCAAAAAGAAATAGAAATGAGAAGGAAAAGACAATACAAACTTTATTTCATGGAAGTCCTTCCTCGGGCAAAGAAAAGAAAAAAGACGAGCACCGGTACAGTTGAAACGAAATGCCAACAACAACAGAGCTTTTCCGTTGGCGAAGGGACTCATAGCAGTTAAGTGGCCATTCTTTTGAACTCTCTCATTTGGAATACTACTTCAACGAGCCGCATGCATGTTGTGTGTGTCATAATTATATACCGGAACTGGTAAATTCCGTTTTGTTCTCCCCACCCCGCCCCACCCCCACCGCAAATTAAATATTTGTTTCTTTTTATGTTTGTTTGTTTGCTTGATTTCCCCGCCCGATTCTGCCCCGATGTGTACCAGCTAGTTTTGAAAAAATTGTGTAAGCCTTGTGAGATGTATATATATATATGTTGTTCTTGAACGATTTCATCTAATCTACTCGGATTTGATCTCCAGAATACCAATGGAAACACGTGCAGTTATTGTAGAGCAGTCTATTTGCAGAATAACAGTAATGACTGAATCAAGTCTAGTCGGATTTATTTGATCTCCAGAAAGTCAATGGAAACACCTGCAGTTATTGTACAGCAGTCTATTTGCAGAATAATAACAATAACAGTAATGATTGAATCGACTCTAGTCGGATTTGATCTCCAGAAGGTCAATGGAAACACCTGCAGTTATTGTACAGCAGTCTATTTGCAGAATAACAACAATAACAGTAATGACTGAATCGACTCTTGTCGGATTTGATCTCCAGAAAGTCAATGGAAACACCTGCAGTTATTGTACAGCAGTCTATTTGCAGAATAACAACAATAAGAGTAATGATAATAATATAATAGCAGAAACAATCGCTAAGCTAGATGCGAAGACTCTCAAGTGCAACAAATAATGGAGTCTGCGGCTCAAGGATCGGTCTGTACAGCCATAGCATGGGTTGCAGCGATCCGGGCTGACAAGGGTGCACAATCCATCGTCTCTCGAGACAGGGGGGAGGGGGGCAGCAACAACAATATAATAAATATGAATGGCCTTAGATAAGGTTTCGTTCCTGAGCGCAGCATAGCCATTCTATCACCCACATTTGATTCACTAATACAATAATAATAATAATAATACACTAAAACATGACGTGTGACCACAGTTTTCTAATTTTCACAGTTTTTTTAATTTATTACTAAGCAGCCATGTAATTCCCCTTTGCTGGAAAACATCTAAGATATTACCTGTACCGAAAAAGAACAAAGTAGTAGAAATGAATGATTTAAGGCCGATTGCACTAACGTCTGTTGTAATGAAATGCTTGGAGAGAATTGTTTTGACACGATTATTGCCCCTTTTAGAATGTCACCAAGATCCGATGCAATTTGCTTACCGAGAGAAAAAGGGTGTGGAAGATGCCATCTTATACTTTCTTGACAACGTCTACAAACATCTTGACATTCCAAAGAACTATGCGCTAATCCTTTTCGTAGACTTTTCCAGCGCCTTCAATACCATTCAACCACATCTCCTCGTTTCAAAACTGTTGGAAATGAATGTCAACAAACATATTATATCGTGGGTACTAGATTTCCTTACTAATCGGCCCCAGTATGTAAGTTTGAATTTTGGTAGAGTATTTTTACGTCATCAACTCTCTATACGAACACAGGAGCGCCACAAGGCTGCGTTTTATCCCCTGTCCTCTTCACCATTTATACCAGTCAATGCACAAGTGAGTCTGACAATGTTCATATAATCAAATTTGCAGATGACACTACCATCCAAGGTCTTATCAAGAACTCAGTCGATGAAGACGCCTATTTAACAGAAAAAGCCAGATTTGTACAATGGTGCCATGATCATTTTCTTGTATTGAATGTGAAGAAAACAAAAGAGATTGTAATTGATTTTAGGACAAATACGGCACCTTTACCACCATTAAGCATTGATAATGAAGAGGTTGAGCGAGTTGAATGTTACAAATATTTGGGTATATATATCCACCACAATCTAGACTAGTATACACATACTTCAAATGTCCATTCAAGAGCCAGCCAGAGAATGTACTTTTTACGAAAATTAAGATCTTTTAATGTTGATAAAACACTGCTTTCCCTGTTCTACAAAGCTGCCATCGAAAGCATAATAACTTATTGCATTACAGCATGGGGAGGCAATGCCAGAGAAAGTGACAAGCATAAACTTAACAACACAATCATCAAGAAAGTATGCAACATGACAGACACGGCATTTTTCAGTTTTAATCATCTATACTCAAATGCTTGTGTGAAGAAATTCATGTCCATCTTAAATGACAGCCACCATCCCCTGTTTCATCAAATTTCTAGATCATCCAAGAGCAACAGAATAATACACATGAAAACAAACAGGGAAAAATACAGAAGATCATTCTTGCCTTCAGCAATTCGCCTCAGCAAGTCATTTTACAGATAGATGTGTGCCACATTTCATTAAGGTTCTTTCCATGTCACGCCATGTATGTCTGTTATTGACTTATTGAGTTTGTTTATTTATAATGATACGTGAGATATATGTACCATGTGTGTGCTGTTAAACACTCTGTGAAAACGAATTTCCCATATGCGATAATAAAGTGATTCTTATCTTATCTAGAAACAGCTGTGGCTGCATTTCATCACTTGGTGATGTTTTAAGATATTTCTTTAAAATTTCAGTGTTTTGTACTATCTCTTTAATTTTGAGGCAGCGATTTCCAGGAATAAAATACAAGTGGGCCCATGAGGACAACAAAGGCGTTGAACTTAAGCCTGTTATCGTAGACACTAGAGGAAAACAGATCATCATTAAATCAGGTCGGGATCCATTTTCCAGATCTCCGATTCTCCGAGACTTCCCGTAGGTTTTATGGACTTTAATTGGCACAAGCTGTCACGGGCATTTTCTCTGGGTGAGATCTCCATTTCATTGCTCACGCCTCGGCATGTTTGAAGCCGTTTGAACATGCCTGCTGCTCCTTGCCGATCCCGTCTCCCTAGTGCAGCTTGGCAAACATTGGCAATCTGATTTAAATTCTCTCTCGTGTTTGCGCGTGCCAGGGGTATCTTGCTCACATCAGCTCCCGCCTGGAGAGGGAATGAAACCTGGGGAAGGGGGGTGCAGGGGGGAGAGGGGGTGCACTATACATGCCAGTACTGTGGCCTACAGCTGTCTCAGCCTGCATTCCCCCTTCCCCAGTTCAACCGTATTCCTTACACACACACACACACACCCATCCCCCGAGGCGCCCTTTGTCAGTTAAGTAGCCTAAAACTGTCCCAAAATGCTCACCCCATCCCCTCCCACCTCACGTTCAATCCTACCCCTCACAATTCCTTGACTGGCCCCATCGCCTTTGTCACTAGCCTAGAGCTGTGCCAAAATGCCCCCCCCCCCCCCAGGTCCCGTAGCCAATGTTCAGTCATATCTCTTACAGTTCCTTCCCTTTCCTTCCCACAAAATCTAATGAATTGCATACACCTTTGATGTGTTGAGCTTTCTACAAATCTATAGAACATTTTTATTGCGGTTTCCTGTATTTACAAATTAACGATTTTTCCGCTTTTCAGTTATTTACCCTTTGACATAATTTCTCTTTTAATCACGAGAAGGTGCCGACAGGAAGGATAATTATGGGGCTTCAGTTTACTGCGTGTTAAAACAGGCTGAAATGACCCCTCGGTTCATAATTAAAGTCTAAGGGGCAGGTCTGTCTAACACTTCAATGTCCATTGCACCACATCTCAGATGACCTCACTCGGTGCCAAATGTTATACAATTTTAGGTAATTTCTAATCTATCCATAGATTATTTCACTTTGACTACACGGTCTTTCCTACTTTCCTTCTTGTTTTCACATATTTTAAATATGTGTTGTAGGTTTCAACATTTTTTGGGACATTTCAATTCATGTCTGGCCACTGATTCATGATTGGTTAAATTTACTCAACAGTTTTGCTGCCTTCAACCCATAACGCCGGCCAGGTTTTCAACAATTTGCTGCCACCGCCAATGAATTTGATTTGGCAGAAATGTAAACGAAATCAATGTAGGCGTCAAATTTTATAGTATACTAGCTGAGTTCCCGGCCCTGTCCGGGATAAATCGATTTATTATTTTCAGTTCTGGGTGATTATTATGGACCTGCATCATTTTGCCTGTTCCTTTAGCTTTATTTTATTTTTGTTTGTTTGTTTGTTTTTAGATACGTTTTACTGCTCTCCCTTTGCGCGTTGAGGTCCTGCGCGGGTTAGTTTTTTTGTTAGTGAACACATCGCAGGAAGTGATAACGTCATGTGTTAATGAAAAAGAAATATTATATTTTCCTAGGCATAATTATTGAAAACACAAACCTGTACTTTTGGCCCTGCAGCGTCAATCTCCCAATTCCAGACCCTTTCTTTTTCCTAGTCTAGGCACATTGACAACACACAAAGTTTCATACTCTAACTAAAATCTCATCATTCAAACCAGTCCTAACCGGAAGTTGCTTTGTGAATGTGATACAGATGTACCGGAACCAATCTCAATTACGTACATTTGCCGAAAAAATAGACTGAACACCAATGTGTCGCAACCTAGAAACTAATACAAACGTTCTGCGAGTTGTTAATTATTTTTTTATTTTCTGTGCCAGGGACACGACCACGGTCTATACTAAGCGCTGTATAAAATCTGAGGGCCACCGAATCAGCATTAACGGAGGAGTAGCGAAAGGCGCGCTGCAATTGTCGTAAAGTTTCACTTTTATTAGTATAGATTAGATTAGTCCTTGCAGCTAATAAAAGACCCGAAATGGAGGACAGTAATTCCTCCCCATGTAGCATCAGGGTTAAAAACTGGGTCCAGATTGATAAATAGGAAGTGTGAAGGGAAGCATGACTGTATGACACTCACTCTGCAGTTTTATGGTTTTAATGGAGCATTGGCACTATAACGGCCACTTGGGGCCTTTCACGTAGTATTCTTTCCTTGACTTACTTTGGGCTAGTTTTCAGCTTTCAGATTCTTATAAATAAGATCAAATAAAAGTGAAATTAAAAATCTAAAGGTATTACATTCATATAGACGGCTTTGGTGACTCTTAAGTATCAGTCTTTTTTATTTCCGCCAATGTTGGGTTCTTTAACGTTAATTTCCTGTAGACTCAGATTTTAAATGTAATGAGGGAGAAAATTGCTCGGGTTCTGCATCCGGTGTGTCACTTCACCCTCCACACACCTCTCTTGCTCGGGTTCTGCATCCGGTGTGTCACTTCACCCTCCACACACCTCTCTTGCTCGGGTTCTGCATCCGGTGTGTCACTTCACCCTCCACACACCTCTCTTGCTCGGGTTCTGCATCCGGTGTGTCACTTCACCCTCCACACACCTCTCTTGCTCGGGTTCTGCATCCGGTGTGTCACTTCACCCTCCACACACCTCTCTTGCTCGGGTTCTGCATCCGTTGTGTCACTTCACCCTCCACACACCTCTCTTGCTCGGGTTCTGCATCCGGTGTGTCACTTCACCCTCCACACACCTCTCTTGCTCGGGTTCTGCATCCGGTGTGTCACTTCACCCTCCACACACCTCTCTTGCTCGGGTTCTGCATCCGGTGTGTCACTTCACCCTCCACACACCTCTCTTGCTCGGGTTCTGCATCCGGTGTGTCACTTCACCCTCCACACACCTCTCTTGCTCGGGTTCTGCATCCGGTGTGTCACTTCACCCTCCACACACCTCTCTTGCTCGGGTTCTGCATCCGTTGTGTCACTTCACCCTCCACACACCTCTCTTGCTCGGGTTCTGCATCCGGTGTGTCACTTCACCCTCCACACACCTCTCTTGCTCGGGTTCTGCATCCGTTGTGTCACTTCACCCTCCACACACCTCTCTTGCTCGGGTTCTGCATCCGTTGTGTCACTTCACCCTCCACACACCTCTCTTGCTCGGGTTCTGCATCCGTTGTGTCACTTCACCCTCCACACACCTCTCTTGCTCGGGTTCTGCATCCGTTGTGTCACTTCACCCTCCACACACCTCTCTTGCTCGGGTTCTGCATCCGTTGTGTCACTTCACCCTCCACACACCTCTCTCTCCTCCTTGGTGTTTTTTTTTTCTTTCTTTCTGTCCTTTTTCCTTTTCTTTCTTCCTTCTTTCTTTCTTTTTTTCTTCCCCCCTCTCTCTTTCTCTCTTTCTCACTTACCTATCTATATATCTCTCTACCTATCTATCTATCTATCTATCTATCTATCTATCTATCTATCTATCTATCTATCTATCTATCTATCTACCTATCTATCTATCTATCTATCTATCTATCTATCTATCTATCTATCTATCTATCTATCTATCTATCTATCTATCTATCATTCTATCTATCTATCTATCTATCTATCCATCATCTATCTATCTATCTATCTAGCTATCTATCTATCTACCTATATATCCATCATCTATCTATCAATCTATCTATCTATCTATCTGTCTATCTATCTATCTATCTATCTATCTATCTATCTATCTATCTATCTATCTATCTATCTATCTATCTATCTATCTATATATCTATCTATCTTTCTATCTATAAATGTATTTTATCGAACCATCTCATTCTTTCTCTCTCTGACGTTTACCTTTTCAGAATCTTTCGCCTTACGAAGATCGCTTAATTCAATTTTACTGATTTGTTTTTCTTCCAGTGTTTAAGACAAAACTCGGAAACTTAAGAGGGAAAATATGTTTCTGGGGGAAAAGCGAGGGGGATAAATCAAGTTTCTTCCTCCTTTTTTCTTTGCTTTTGTGTGTATTTTTTTTCTTCTCCAATTCAAAAGTGACCTCTTCATTATTATTATTATAACCTTTATTATATTTACATTGTCATGTAACGTGCATTTACCACTTTAAAATCTGGTTGGTTGGTTGGTTGGTTGGTTGGTTGGCTGGCTGGCTGGTTAGTAGTGTTAAGTTGTCCAACATAGCCCATCAAAAAACTCATGATTTTATTTCATTATATTTAACTTGGTCTATTTTGTTCTATTTATCTTAACTACATTCAGAAAAACCACTGGCGATGATTGTTTTTCAATTCAAGTTCCAGTAGTACACTAACCAGAATCCTCATCATATTAACCGTTTTTAAACATGCGCCCGGGAGAAAGAAATGCCCGGCATGACATAATCCGGAGTTAAAGGAGAATTACGGTAATTGAATAAATGTCCTCGTATAGCCCAAACTGGCACGTGAACATGCCCTCGCACTTTTGATCTGGTACTTCCTGCTTTTCTTTATTTCATTAGGCAAAAAGTGTAACTGTTTTCCACAGGGACAGATTTCCTGGGGTTTTATTTTTGTTGTTGTTTTTTTAATTTTCTCTCTGCCTACTTTGCCACATACTCATTTCGTAGACCTAGAAAGGGGCATTGCCCTGGTGGGATAAACATGTTGTTTCTAAAATATGTTTTGATTCTTTTGTAATTCTTCTTTTCTTCTAATTCCAATGGTTTTTATTTTTGCTGTTGTTATTGTTTGTGTCTTCACTTGGCGTCTGTAAAGTTTTGATTAGCTTACGCTAAACACAGCGACGATGAATAAATCACTCATTCAGATAACTAAATACAATAAAATGAAATAAACTCGTCCTCCTCCTCGTAACTGTCAAATAATATAAATGGTTATCAGCAAAACATCACAGGCTAACAAACCCTCTATATTAGGGGTGGCCAAAGTTGCTTAATACAAAAGCCGCGATAAACTTCAGATGTTCGAGAGCCACAAAATATGAAGAAAATTGACACACTTGTTTATTGTTACATACACATTTTGTTACAAAAAAAATTTATATAGATATCAAGAAATATATGTATGCAACAATATTTACTCGTGTATGCAGTTTTCCAAACTGTTAATTTTTATTAGTTTCAGTTATCACAAAGTACACATATATACCAAATGTTTTCAAAATCTTGACTGACGATTGTTTTAACTATACTGAAGGTATTAAATACGATAATGAACTACGTGAACATCTACGAAAAACGTGCGAATGCCATAAACGAGTGAATCTGACAAGGGTTATGCCTGGGTTTATACATGAAATGAGGAAACTAAACCACTTGACTCTGTGATATAAAAGGTGTGTAAAGTTCTAACTAAAGTAGGGTCAACTGAACAAATCAATATGGAGGGAGAAGAAAAAAAAAAACAGTCAAAGAAAAAAAGGAAAACTCAACATGGTTTAAGTTGTGAGAACCCATTATTATTTCACTGACTCATCATTATCTAATGTACCCTTGAATTAATGACAAATCCAATCTTCAGTCAATCTTCCTGGACAAACGTTATTAAGCTACATATCAATCTCTGTTTCTTGGTTAAAAACGACTGACATATCAATTTTCTCGATATTACCTTGAACAGGAAATAATCACTTGAAATGTTCTATTCAGAGCTGCTTACATTTTCCACAAGCCGTGTATTGAAGGTCAAACAGCCGCACGCGGCTCACGAGCCGGGGTTTGGCCACCTCTGCTCTTCTTTACGAAAAGAAGCAATGGAATTCCCGAGGCTGCTGGCGTCATGTGTCAAGTCTGCCTTGTCTCGATGTTAGTGTCAGTTGTGAACCTTGGAGTTACACGGGACCCCACTCACTGGCGAGACCGGAACCAGTCTGTCTTACTAGTTAGGGTGAGTCAAACCTGTCTTGAGTCAGCTGGTGGAAAGAGAGACCTGACGCACTGAGTCGAAATAGACGGGCAAAGCAGTTTTGTCTCCGTCGGTCATCAGCCTAAGAGGGTTGTTCTATATTGAGTTACAGCTAACGATAAGGATTTTGCTAGCGCTTTCGAAGAATGCATGTGACATCATCCGCCCCTGGTATGTTTGGACTTCGTAAATCTTAGTGACGTCATGGGGGTTCAACTCCAGCGAATTACCTTGCAAACCTGCTCGCGGGGAAAGCTAGTTCTGGGTTGAACACAATCTCTCTGTTCTGTAAAGTACGTGCATGCTAGGTTAACAAGATTTCCTTACCACGAGGGTCAGCTTGTAATGTCATTAGTGTAGGAGGAAGCCTGCCATTGTATTAATGTATTGGTCGTAAAACTACGTCCCATCCTAAATATGATTTTTGTGCCACCACTCCCCGCCCCCGCCAATCTTCCTGGGATTGATTAGAACAGCCGTACCTCTTTTATCTGTGTCTAGGAAGTCATCAAGGATAATGAGTCATTATCACCATCATTTCCCCCTAAATTGTGTTCACTCCCACCACAAAATACGGCCACACTCAAACGAGATTTTGGAACAGCCTTACTTATGGAAGGTGTTGGAGCCAGTGCAACCAATGGCAACACAGTGAAATCCAAGGTAAGTTGGGCAGTGATTCAAGTCTGTTTTTGCGTCAGTTTTGACTTGGGCTTGAATTTCCTTTGAATCAACTAGTAAATCAGCTTTGTTTTTGGTCTCACTAGCGCGCCAAATCCCATTCAAGTCCAGACTTAACCCAGTGAGTTACGTGCCTAAGTTTTACAATTATTGGATCTGTCCTTGGTTGAGCAAATATATGTTCTAGTATTCCCTACTTGCAACAATTTACTAATTCTGTTGTTGAAATATTTTTCACATTTCTGATAGCGAAGGTATTCCATCAGCAAATTCCATCCTGGATGTTAAACTCTGAATGGGAAGAAAAAACAAAAACAAAAATTATTGCATCAGTCGCCATCTGCACTAGGGGTCATCAAGTCATACTTTATACCACAAAGGTCAGTTTACCATCATTTAGTCTGTAAATCCCGTTAAACCTACGGATTTGAATGCGGCGAATACAGTCCTGAAGGGCAGAGAGTGCGTGAGACGCCCATAGAAGAAGAATCATAAAATTACAAAATAATCACAACAGACAGTGCGGATACAGATATATTACAACATGTACTTCAAAGTTCCTCAGTGCCAGGGAGAGTGCACTTCAACCAAGAATGTTATTCATTTCTAGAAACAGTAATACAATTTGTCACAATAAATCACACGGCCCTCCTGAGTGGTAAACACCCACAAATCCCAATGGAGACAAAAGTTAAGCTGAAAAATTCCATGTTCACTCCCACACTCAGCTGCCAGTGCCAAACCTGGACCCAGACCAAACCTCTCGAGAATGTCACAAATCCCAGACTGGGAGATGTAATAGTTTATGACAGGACGACAATCACGAACAAACAAGTTTAACACTTAACAAAACAACCCATCAGACTCACACATTTATTAAACATAATTATACATATAATAGCGCAATTACATACATTATATTATTGAAATGACTGCCGTACAACGGCCGTATTCTCACGCACACTCTCCCTCGGATCCACAATCCGGTAGTTACTCCTAAAGGCACTTCGGCCTCAGCCTCTCCCCTCAGGGTCTTAATAGTACATTAATGATTCACTGGCACCGCAGTCTCTCAATATCACCTTCCTATTGTCATACACCTTAGCACTCCCCTAGCACCTCAGCAGGGCAATAACACATTATTATTTCCATAGCCATCAACATGGCAACAACATAATATCAGTTCACTAGCCTATCAACATGGCAACAATATAGTATCTCATTCACTCTCATATCTACGTCCCTGTCCGTGGCCTGACTGCCACGACTTTATGTGCCTCTACTGTCCTGCACTGACAGCCTCACTTCTGGCCTATGTGTGGCCTCCGGCCCTATGCTGGCCTATCCCCTGTGCTCATCGAGGTGGCTCTGCGGCCCGTCCCCGACACCAGTCATAACTGGAAAGACTCTCACTAGTCTTCTCGACTGCTTCCCCTTTATGTCCGCCCGATGGGCTTTTATTCACAGGTCCGATCCCTAGGACCTTCTAACTTGCAGTGATAGTAATACCGCGCTTTCGCCTCCTTCAGACCCCGCCCCCACTACTACTCACAACAGCACGCTTAACTTGCTGTCTACTGTGAGCCTTTCTTACTCTACACCCGCTCTGTAGCAATCCCCTTAATTGCACTCACTCCACTCGTGACAGAGAGTAAGATACAACCTGCGAGATGCGCTGCTTATGAAGAGCCGTCAACAAGACCAGACGCGACAGGATCAGAAATACAAGATCAGAGAAATGGTAGGGACAACACCGGTCCACCGGCACTTAGTAGAGCAGCACAGGGTAAAATGGTTTGGACACCTTTTTGCGAATGCCCATCTCCCAGCCGGTCCATCGTGCATACAACAAACAGTTCTCTGGATACAAGGCCAGGGGAAGACCAAGGAAGACCTGGACCAGTGGTGCCAAAGAAGCTCTGACGACCCACGACATTACGTCAAGACAGGCATCCCAGCTGACTGCAGACTGAAATCCTTTTCTTTCCGCGACGCCTTTTATGGGACATGCAGTTTCAAAAACAACAACAACAACATCAAATCATTGAATACAAACAAATATAATAATATTCCTCATCCGCAGTCTTATTTCTCTCACCAGCTTACCTCGTTAGCGGATTCAGATGCATTTCTGCAAGCCGGTGAGAAACTTTCTAGCATTGTAATAATTTAGCTGTAAAGCATGGCGTGCTTAATAACCTTTTAAAGCTCCTGTATTCATGACTTGTTTCTTCTCGTGACTTATTTCTTCCTCCACAAAAATTCAGCGATTCTATTTTTTTTTTCTAAAACAAAAATCCTAGGTATCATCTCATTATAATGTGCCCATAAATATGTTTAGCGGAAAGGCACCGAAACTGCGCTTCCAAAAAATGTGACAGTTTTGGTATATAGATGGGGGTTAGCTTGCCGTTTCACATGCACATATTTATATGACAACACACATAGCCGTTGCAGTTTTATACTTTCACAGATTCGTTAGTCTGAATTGGGGAACCATGGATCCCCCCGATCTGTAACTTTAAGGAAGACCTGAAAACTAAAAAGTGCTCAACATAATTATGTGTAGTTTTGTTTGGTTTATAGTGTGTGTATGTGTGTGTGCGTGCGTGCGTGCGTGTGTGCAGCCTAGGTCCAGGTCTATGTCTGTACTGTTTCTGTGTTAACTAAGAGGGCGATGTCTCCCTTTAGCCTGACGACACATAACAGTATGGACGTGCCTGCACTGGTGAGACAAACTTGTCTTGGTCTAGCCAGTGCGCAGGGTCCTGTCCAACGCCACAGTTCACATCTCACGACAAATCCAAAACAAACCAAACTTGGCTTAGTGCGCTACCCAGCCATACACGGGATTAGATTAAGTGTGCGAATATTCTTACTTTCACAACTACGACCGATCCGTACTGTAGCAAAATATTTGCGAAATACAATAAAATCTTGTTGACTTATTTGCGTAACACTGATCCTATCGTATCTTAAGGGACATCCTCTAACCCTGCTTGTGGGAAAATTGTGATTTTGTGAGAATTTATTCTTAGGGCCATAATTAACAGGTTATCGTGATCATTTGCATAATTTTGTATAATTATATTGTAGAAATCACTCAAATGACTTTTCTTGAGTTCTTGTAGGAAATGCAGCCGATTGATAAATTTCTGTGTGCCAGAACGACTGGAAATCGTTTCACTCTCTCCATGAGTGTGTGGCAAGTGGTGCATGAATTAAGTCAATTTTATATCACATTCTCACTCTCGGGTCTCTCTTTCCACCAGCTAACTCAAGACAGATCTTGTCGTGTCAGAGCTAGTGAGCCAGACTTTTTTTTTTCAGTGTCGCCAGTGCCAGAAGTCCTGTTTCACTCCAAATTTCATATCTTTGCACTAAAACCGAGACAAAACAGCCAAGATTCAGTGTGCGACAAGTGTAACTCTCAATGCCACTTACGTGATCAGATCTTTTTTTCACCACGATGGGTTTACGCCAAATCGGTTGAATGGATACATACGCTACGTAGTTTTGCACATGTCTGATCTGGTCAAGAGCAAGTTTCCCCCATTCCTAATGAATTGCCAGATACTGTAATAGTTATAATACCTAACCTTGAAACCGAACATCACAGTGGCAGAATGGGAACGGATCTATCGGTTTCGGCCTTAAGACCCAGCCAGAACCGCCGTGCTTTCGGTATGTACTTATAGTCTCAGTAAGATCTGACAGAAGGGAAAGCATATCCCTGGTTGAAGACCGTACTAATCAGTCTGGAGCAGGACTGAGTGCTGAATTATCTTGCATTCGAGAGCTTGTGAGTAATGACGTGAACAAGCGCTCGCCTTTGATATTCCAAAGGTTTATCCTAGTCCTTAGACACCCTGAGTATCTGTCCTTACGCACCTGCGTCTCCCACGCTAATATCAGAAGCTTAACCACTCGTGATTGCCGAATGGAGATATGCAAACCGCATACCACAGAATACATGGATGTCGTTTGTCGTATCATGAACAAAACCCCCACAAGACAGTGTATCCGCGCAACAGACAGCTTAAAAACTTTTGAGCCACAGATTCTAGCATGCGTCCTGTAACGAATTTTTATTTTTTCTATTGTTAAAAAAGGGGCGACGGTGCAATATTTCAGTTCTTTACATACTCGTACATCTCTCTCTCTCTCTCTCTCTCTCTCTCTCTCTCTCTCTCTCTCTCTCTCTCTCTCTCTCTCTCTCTCTCTCTCTCTCTCTCTCTCTCTCTCTATCTGATTTTTCGACCTCATTTTTAATTTTCACTTGAACACTATGAGCTGTAAAAAGCCTTTCTGTTTCTGCATCGCCCACGGCGTCCCTCGAGGGTCGGACTTATACACAAAAATAATATGCTTTTCCGGGTGAATAAACGGAAGACCCACATTTTTAGCTCGCGTTTTGAAAAATCCCATTTCTGTGTATTTCACATCATTAAAACAGATCATCATTGCAAAACCCCTGAATACAGAACCACCCTTAACCTTCGTGTTGAAAAAGACAGAAAGAAAAAAAAAATACGATATAATGATAAACTGTGCTCCCGTAGAGACGATTTAATGGTACTGGGATGTCGTAAAGTTTCACCTTTTGTGTTCGGAGTCCATTATTTGAGACAGGCCACATTGTGCCCAGTTATGCACTTACCTATTTATCAACAAAATAAGTTTTCGGGGTGAATATTCACTTTTTTTTTTATTTGTCTGGCCAGCTTAAACCAGCTTTAATTTTTTTTTATTAGTTCTGTACTTTTGACTACGCTAGATCAGTCTTTCCCGACCCTAAATTCTTCTTTGTTCCAACTCCACATTTTGCACAACTGAGAAATTTGACGTTAAACGTTTGCGGCTTTAATTATTATGATAAGGAGTTGGAATAAATCGGAACGGTGAAACAGCTTGATTATTGCCACAACACATTTAAACAAGTGTCAAAGTGTGCGTTTGTTCTACCTCTTCTACATACTAAAAGATCTCCAGTTTTTCAGAAAATGGCGATAGAAGAAACAAAAACTAATGTCCGGGCTTTGTCTGGGCAGTAGAGGGTTAATCAATTTTTCCTGAAGGAAATGCCAGTTCAAGGTCATTTTCATGACGTCATCAAGTACCAATCTTTGTAACGAGCTAAAATTAATGAACAGCGATAGACCGTGAATCGCAGTAGAGTAAGATCCAAAATGATAGTGAATCAAGAAAAGAAACAAAAAACGGAGGGGAGAGATGCAATTATCTATGATTATAAAAGTGAACTTTGGAGCCTATGTTAGCCTACTCCTCCGTTAACACTTAGCCCACACGCATCAAATTTTACACACGTCGACGGTATCTATATGCCCAGGTTTGCGTCACATAAAACATACGAAAACTCCTGTCCCCGAATTTATCAAAATAGATGTTTTCGGTCATTCTATTTTAATTCACCATTTTGAGTGAACCGGAAGAATGATACCATTTTGACGCGCCGACTGAACACGGAAGTTTTGATTCCTCACCAAGAAACGAAACCGGTTGTAGAACGGGTAATTAAATAAATAATTCTGTGTGAAATTGTGGTGTAACCAAAGAGTTTATATATATAACCTCTTTGGGTGTAACAGTAAGTTCTGTTAATCACAGCATGGAATTCAAATGCCATTTTAATGTAGCTTCGATCTCTAGATATACGGTTGCGCATAGTAAATGGAAAATTTGCAATATATATCTTGCCCGGGTCGGCTAGTTTGCTATAATGTCGGTCCTTGCTTGGTAGTATGATAATGCAAAGAGAAGTCGTGTTCTTTGTGTAACGTCCACTTTCCTTGCATCTGTTTATATCCGTAATACTCTGCAGAATATACATTTTTTATCATTATCATTATTGTTTCGCCGTCATCAATACCAGAGGAATCAAACCACTTTTTGTACCAGGGCCAGAGATGCAAATTTTATTTCCAATATGAACTTTTCAATTTTACCAGGTTATATTATGTTAAATGCGTGGGGCAGGATAACAAAAGCTGCATGACTAGATTTGTGGTGTTCGGTACAGAATGGCGTAGATCTGTCTCTCGAAGCTATTGTTAGGGAAGCGCAGTATTTGACATCGTAAACTGCTACTGGACACTGAACAGAACTCAGCATTTTCTCTGTTTGGCTTTGTAATTAGACTACTGTCCCAATTTGGTGTGACTTACACTGTTTTACAAAAGTCGAGGGGATATTAAAAATATTAATAGAAAAAAAAAAACCAACAAACAGGAGTTTTGTTGAGTTGGATAGGCCGGTTGAAAATCTCGGCAAGCCGGATTGTGATCCGCGGGCCGCGTGTTGGACAGGCTTGGTCAATATTTGTGTGGAACATGGCACTCTGCACCAGCGGTACACATCGAGCTGGCTGATAAGTACGTCAATGACACACGTCTACATGTAGTTTTTTCTTGTCTCCTGCAAAGGAAAAATTATCATACCTGGACAGGACGATCAAAATCAAACACTTCAAAAAAATAGATTATTAATATAGAGATGAGATAAATTACTGTGTAATTAAATAAAATTTCATTCAAAAATCTTCTTCCTCTTAATAACTTGACATTCGTGTTTGGCAAAAAAACATGATTCCTTTCTTAATTTTGAAAAATTTGCATGACTCACATACCACGGTTTATGTTATTCATTTTCCCATCGCTTTCCCAAGATTTCCCCTGATCCCCAACTTTGCCCTTAAAGTCTTTTTTTTTGGGGGGGATGAATATATGATAAGATAGATAAGAATCACTTTGTTATCCCCGAGAGAAATTCACTTTTGCAGTGTTTTAGAGCACATTCATGGCTCACACATAATTATAATAACCCATATTACATAAACATCATAACTCATGACCGGCTTATTACAAGAAACAACATGGACTGGAATCTGAGTGAAGTATGGCATAACTATATCTACCTAAAGTGTCATGTTGGGGTGAACTGCGGAGGACAAAAACGATCATCTGTAACTTTCTCTGTCTGCTTTGATGTGCATTATTCTGTTGCACCTGATTGATCTAGAAAGTTGATGAAACGGGACGGTGACTGTCATGTAAGATGGATGTAGATTTCTTTATACAGGCATTTGAGTATAGATGGTCAAAAGTAATAATAATAATAATAGTTCGTCCATCAGGTATCATGATGACCTTAACAACACCAGAGGAATAAAGAACAGAAATTGTTGAGAATTTCAACACATGGACAATAAAGAGAACTAAAGGACACAGAGGACAGAATGGAAAGACTGTTCTTTCATGACTTATGGCTTCTCATGTGACTGATAAGTCCTATTTTTGCCCTGCAGACCCTTCCACATAAATGACAAGAGTGCTCCGTTGGTTCAGTACCACTGGGCCTTTTCTTGCGCCGTTCTCTTTTTTTGATAGCCTGCTGGACTCTGTCAGCTTCCCATGCTTTGCTGCCTCTGGTAAGGGCCGCCCTCCAATTTGCACGATCAAGCGAGAGCTTTTCCCACTCACTCACATCAATGGCAAAGGCCTTCAGTGATTGCTTGAGAGTGTCTTTGTAACGTCTCTTTGGGGCCCCAACATTCCTCGTTCCATTGGAGAGCTCAGAGAAGAAGATTTGCTTAGGGAGTCTGGAGTCGGGCATTCTGACAACATGTCCTGCCCAACGTAGCTGAATTTTTTTCAGGTGGCAGAAGATGCTCAATTCCTTGGCACGATTGAGGACCTCAGTGTCTGGAATTTTATCCTGCCATTTGATCCTTAGGATCTTTCTAAGGCAGGCCAGATGAAAGTGATTTAGCTTTCTGGCATGCGATTGGTACACTGTCCAGGTTTCAGCCCCATAGAGTAGGGTGGGAAGGACCACAGCATTGTACACTTTCAGCTTAGTGTCTGTGCGAATGCCGGCAACATCCCATACTCTCTTTCGAAGCCTGCCAAATGCAGAGCTGGCTTTGCTGATTCTTGAGAGAATTTCAGTATCAACACGAGCCGCGGAAGACAGTGTACTGCCAAGATAGGTGAAGTTCTCCGACACCTTCAGAAGACTGTCATGGACTTTGATATTTGGGGTCACAGGATACTTGTCGTCTGGAGTAGGCTGATGGAGCACTTCCGTCTTCTTTGTGCTTATTGTGAGGCCAAAGTTGTCACAGGCACTAGAGAACTTATCAACACAGTTTTGCATGCTATCCTCATCGTGTGCCAGAAGTGCACAATCATCAGCAAATAGTAGGTCACAGACTTGACTGCTTTTGGTTTTGGTTTTTGCCTGAAGTCTCCTGAGATTGAATAGACTGCCATCAGTTCGGTACTTGATGCTTACCCCTTGAGGAGGAGAGCTAAAGGCTTCTTGTAGCATTGCAGAGAACATGATGCTGAACAGAGTTGGGGCTAAGACACAACCCTGTTTTACCCCATTTGTGACAGCAAAGGGCTCTGAAAAACTGCCGTTGCTTTTGACTGCAGCTTGCATGCCATCATGAAACTGGCGCACTATTGTGATGAATTCGGGTGGACACCCAAACTTCGCCAAGATTTTCCAGAGGCCTTCACGACACACTGTGTCAAAAGCTTTTGTGAGGTCAACAAATGTGATATACAGCGCTTTATTTTGTTCCATGCATTTTTCCTGAATCTGTCTGGCAGCAAAAATCATATCCGCCGTTCCCCTCTCTTTACGAAAGCCACATTGGCTCTCGGGAAGCAAGTCATTTGACGAGAGGTGATCAAGAAGGCGATTCAGAAGCATTCTTGCCAATATTTTGCCAGCAATTGAAAGTAGAGAGATTCCCCGATGGTTGTCACAGACTTGGCTGTCCCCTTTGTTTTTGTACAGATGGATGATTGAAGCATCTTTGAAGTCCTGTGGCAGCTTCCCTGCTTTCAACATATGATTGAACAACTCGGTCAACCTTTCAATAAGCTTTTCTCCACCGAAGGCATACACCTCAGCAGGAATTGAATCCACGCCTGGTGATTTGTTAAAGGACATCTGATTTGTGGCAGTTCGGGTCTCATTTGCTGTGAATGGCTTGGCAAGAGCTGCATTAATAGGAGTCTGAGGGAGGCGGTCAGTGGACTCAGTATTTATATTTGATGGCCGATTTAGCACACCTCCGAAATGTTCTGCCCAACGCTGAATTATGGCATTCAATTCAACAATGCGTGTTGAACCATCTGACGCAAGAAGTGGCGTAGTGCCAGAGCGGGATGGTCCAAACACAGCTCGGAGGCTCTCAAAGAACTTTCTAGTGTTGTTTGTGTCGGCATATTTCTGAGTTTCTCTTACTCGCTCTTCAAGCCAGTCATTTTTCATTTTCCTCAGCTTCTTCTGGGGTACACCCTTACATGCACGCAGTGCATCAGCTTTTGCTGTGGAAGAGGGGTCACTGCAGTGAGCTTGGATGAGACTATTTTTTTCTTTGATGAGCACTTTGATTTCATTATCATTATCATTGAACCAGTCCTGGTGCTTGCGGACAAAACCAACTGTGCTGCTGGCGCAAGAGTGTACAGTCGTATTTAGGTCAGTCCAGCTCTGTTCAATGTTCTCAGGGTCAAAAGTCACGCAATCCAATTTTGAGGAGAGTTCTGATGAGAGCTCGCTCTGTTTCTCAGCTGAGCAGAGTTTTGAAACATTTAGGCGTTTAGGTGGCGCTTTCCCTTGAGGGCGTCTATTGCGCCTCAATGTTAGTCTGAGCTTGCAAACAATGAGTCTGTGGTCAGTTCCACACTCGGCACCACACATCGCCTTTGTTACAAGGACATCCTTTCTGTCAGTCTTCCTCACAATGACATAGTCTATGAGATGCCAATGCTTTGAGCGGGGATGCATCCATGACGTTCTGTTTCTCACGGGGAGACTAAAATTTGTGTTGGTAATGAACAGGCCAAATTCAGCGCACAAAAAAAAGTAAGTAAGCGCAACCCATTGTTATTGCATGAACCAACTCCATGAGGGCCCAAAACATTTGGCCACGCTGAGATTTCTGAGCCAACCCTAGCATTGAAGTCCCCCAAGAGAATCAGCTTATCAGCTGCCGGGACAGAGCATATGACAGATTCTAGATCAGAATAGAACTTGTCTTTGACTTCATCTGGGTTTGTCATGGTGGGCGCATATGCGCTAATGAGGGTGGCTGACTGGCTTTTCCCAACTGGGATCCTGAGTGTCATTAGCCTGTCATTTATTTCAATTGGCATGGACTGCAAGTTTCTGACAAGGTCATTTTTAATTGCAAACCCAACACCATGCTGTCTCGGTTCGACTGCACCCTTGCCTTTCCAGAAGAAGGTGTATCCACCACTGAGCTCTTTGAGTTGGCCACTATCAGGGAGTCTGGTCTCACTGAGTGCCACTATGTCCAGGTTGTACCTGCTGAGCTCAATGGCAATAAGTGCAGTGCGTCTTTCCGGGTTGTTTGAGTTGTCCTGTAGTGTGCGTATATTCCAGGCTCCTAGTCTGAGTAAGCTGAATTTCTTTTTGTTTCGACCGCAAAAAGGGATCCCCACTGGTCGCGGTATACCAGTCAGGGTGATGTGAAGTGGGCTTTCTTTAGGGCACCTTTTCTAGCCCCTTCCTCAGTTGAGGTGAGCAGTGCTATCCTTAAATAAGGCTGCTCAGCTACTGTGGGTGCTGCCTCCCCACGCCTCCACTTCAATCGACGATGAAGCGACCATAGTCCACAGCCACCAACGTGTAGGTCTGTGCTAACAGCTTCCAGTCTATCCAAACCTGCTGCCACCGCACTCGCCCATCGCCGTTGGAATTTTGAGAGGAAAGAAGACGAGACAAAGATGAAAGAAGACGAGGTGAGTGTTAAGACTGGCGCAAAGAATTTGTTTTTAGTGAGAAAGAGCTGCGCAAACATCAGACTCACTCTCTCGCCTGGACACAACTTATCCAAGTGGCAAGACAGGGTCAAGACGACTGGAAATGTATCCAGGTGCAGGAGGATGCCAGAGGGATAGTCATATTGCCTGACCGGCTGCCTGTAGGCTACTCCACAGCCTCGCAGTCCCAACTGACTAGGGTGAAAGACCCAAACCAAAGAACACCAATACTGGTGGATGCTCTGTGTCACGATATCCAGGCCAGAGTGACGGTATATTGCCATCTGCCCTATCAATCAACCACTGGCCTGCTGCCGCCAGCTTCGAAGCTGCGTCCGGGAAGTTTGCTCAATTCTTCGTCTGTGATTTAGGCAAACAAGCCTATGACCACACCGCTACCGGGGGCCAATATGAAGGACTCAAGTACTGAGGGTCACATTGTGCCCTAGCATGTGGCCGTTGGGTTAGATGAAACCTCCTCCGCCCTGGCCGTTTGCACCGACAGGTGCACGCCCACTGATACCATCCTAGCGTACCAGTTCATGAAACAGGTTGTACTGGATTACATGTTACCAGTAGCAGATTTTTCTGACCTGACCTAAAGATGGTCAAAAGTGAGGAATATATTATACACATTACACCACTACTTACAAATAGTATGTAATTCCATCAATACTGACCTCCAGAACTGACCTTTGACATAATATGCAACATTAAAGCAGATCAGTCAATCAGTTACGTATTGGGAAAACGCCGTTACAAAATGAGTCATGCAGTGGAAAAACAGCGCAACTGGTCTTTCGACCCACTAGAATACAATATAATATCATTGATGGAAAGATCTTGCGCCCTGTTTAAATCGGGGTGGGATGACACTTCATTTTTGAAAATTCACAGAGAATAAATGAAAAGCATAAAATATTACAAACCTTTAACTGTGCCAGGAAATTCTGCAAATTCTGTATTGTTTCACGTTTTTTTGTTCAAAGTACACATACGCCCTTGTTCATCTCATAGTTCAGTGTTTCTCAAACTGCGTCAAATCTGTTCTGTGTCGGTTTTAATGTGAGATGTGGGCTATGGAATTTCACGGAACCTCCTGCACTGGTGAAACCGAAACAAACGTCTGTCTTACCAGTTCGGGTGGACGAAAGCTGTCTTGAGTCAGCTGGCGGACAGAGAGACTTGGCGCACTGAGTCAAAACGCATAGAAGACCAACTTGAGTTCAATGTTCCACCAGCCCCTTGTTGTTGCGGGTAATTAAGATCACCATTAATATTACTTATTCAACTAATCATGGATTCCAGATGATTATTTTTAACATTTTTCTCAAATAACAAAAAATACATTTAGTATCAGAAGATAATAATACTGGATTCCCGGAAATATAACATGAACCAAAGAAATATTGAAAAATGTGTACATGATAATTATTCTATTGACAGTAATTGTATAATTATTAGATCTCAATAAACAATGTAAGTACAGAAGACGCATGTGATTTTGGTATTAAAAGTTTATCTTGTTTCCCACGTTGAGTAAATGTTAAACTTTAATAGTTACCACTTTAATGGCGACCAACCGCTAATGTCTTTGAAGCCCTCTAGCAGAAATTTGAGAAACATTGCCAGGGATCATGATCTTACAAAATCCCACATGACCCCAGGCCATGTCCCGTAAATCTCTTGGCGCGCAATTGAGCGGAACAAGATTAAGAAAAACACCCGTTTGACGTTAAGCCGGATTAGGAATAATTGTTACAATGCAGAGAAATCGACGTCTTTTGTAACAGGCAAAGGTCGACGCAGTGTGAAATTGTGTCGAACCGGAGTCTTCCTAACCGTCTGTTTGGACGGCATTGGGATGCGACTTCTCTTGTCTGATGCAAAGATTAAGTCTAGGTGGGCACTCGCTGATGTTGTTCGGTCGACTAATCGGGTGGTGAGGTGAAGACCATTAGCACCAACGAAACCTCGCGTACTAGCCAACAAAATGGATTTCATTGAAACTCAATGTCGTGATGTCACCAGCCAACTTATCGGCCGATTAAAATCAGCTTGTCTTCACTTGGGCTAAAGTTTGGAAGCTGATATTTTGGCCGGGTATCCCTTCTCATTCGAAAAGGTTTTTCTCCCCGGAGACAAGACAGCAGGCTTTTGATTAAACTTAATCATCACAGGAAAGTTTCTCTTACAGAAAATCTGGCTGGCCAAAATTACTTCCAAAATCCTATCGTAATGATCATTATTTTATGGAACATCCCACAGCAACAGACCCAAAAATGTTTATTTAATTACTACCCTTTACAACACAACCAGAAATGTATCAGTCACGAAACGGTTAATCCCTGATTATCAGTAATTGTCACACACACGTTCATTAAAAACAACCGCATTATAATCTACGGTGAAGATTTAACTCACCAAGCCGCTGAGCAGAATGTACTTTACAATGGTATTGCCTTTCCGGCTGGTTCAGTGTCCATATCTTTAACAATTGCAAAGTTTAAGTCATATACTGTGTTATCTGTTGTATGATTGAAGATAAAATACTAGACTTTCACTGATTTTTACACCTCCAGACTTCTGTCTGATTTTTCTTACGTAGGACATTAGTTTCTGGTGGATAGTTTGTTCACTTTTGTTTCATGGTTTGTTGGTTGGGCCATTTTGCTACTATGTCTTTTTCATTTTCTCACTGAGATTTGTAGTTGTTAATCTCTCTCCTCCCACCCTCTCTCTCTCTCTCTCTCTCTCTCTTCTCTCTTTATCTCTTTCTCTCGATCTGTCTTTCTCTCTCTCTCCCTCGTTCTCTCACTCTCTCGTACTCTCTCTCTTCCTCCCTCTTTCTCTCTCTCTTTCTCTCCCTCTGTCTCCATCTCTGCCCTCTCTCTGTCTTTCTCTCTCTCTCTCTCTCATTTTCTTTCTTTCTTCTCTCTCTCTCTGCCTTTCATTCTCTGTCTTTCTTTCTCGCTCCTGCGTTCTCTCTCTTTCTCGTTCTCTCACTCTCCCTGTCTCTCTCTCTCTCTCTCTCTCTCTCTCTCTCTCTCTTTCCTCTCTCTGTCTCTTTATCTCTCTCTTTGTCTCTCTCGCTTTCTCTCCCTCTTTCTCTCTCTCTTTCTGTCTCTCTCTTTCTTTCGCTCTCTCATTACATTTCGGGCTTCTTAATTGTCCGTATCATGCACGACGTTTCACTCATTCTCGCAATATAATTTGCTTTCATTCACTCCATTTGCTATTAATCTCTGCCTCTCTCTTACTGCAACTACAGTGACGTCATTTATCATGGGTTTTCCAAACTTCAAGCAAGGATTTTATCACGTGATCTCATGGAAGCCAACAGATCCTAAGTAAATCTGAGACCGATGACCCCACAAGGACAAAGCTGTTCTCAAGTGCGCGAAAAGACAGTAAAAATCGTTCAGTATCTTTCATGACGAGATAAGATCGTGAAGTCCTGCCGAACAAATAGATGCCACCCAAGCATTATTATCCCCTGGAGAGCTCAACTGGGCGTTTTTTCCAGCGTTAATTAATCTGACATATTGCTAGTCCTAGTATGAAACCGCGCAGCATGTGTATTTTTCGACTATAAGATATAATCTTCCAGTATTCATACGTCTATGGTTTCCCGTTATAACTAGCTGTTGGTGGTGTTGTGACAGAAATTGTCGTGGTGTTGGATGGTGACAGACATGGTGGTTGTAGTGGTGGAGGCGTGATGGTATTATGGACCTGGTCTGTGCTCCCTTTACAACTGTGGGCGTCTACGTGCCCGCTCACGTTTTGCAACCAGCACACGAGGGAAATTAATGTATGTAAAAAAGATTAGTTACCTCTAATAATTGGTACTTAATAATTATACTATTGAAAATAATTTCTCAGAAAAGTGTACCTGTTAACACCAGCGTTCAAAGTGTAAAAGAAAATGGCAACTAAATAAGTTACTTCGTAGAATGCTTTTCCTATATTCAAATACCAATACAATTTTATTAGCGATGAGACATAATGCTGTGCCAAAATTATCTTGCAACAATTTCAGGGTTACGTTCGTGTGAACATTCAGTGCACACACAGTTTTGTCACAGGGAACAAAATTAATATTGCGCAACGTAAAACTTTGGCCAAAAATTAGAGGGAGTGTTTTAGAATGATAATATTCTATTCCACTTTTTGGCTCAACTGAATAACACTCTAGACACTACTTATACAGGCCCTCTCCAATGTGTGTCAAGGTATCAAGCTGATTCGGTGTGTAATTTGTAAGTGCTAAAAAAAAACTATCTCTAAAAGTTGTGGTCACATGAAACCCCAATCATCAGTTTCTCCAAAGTTGACGGAAGGGAATTAGAACTTTGTCATTCTAAGAGGACGATTGGTCGTGCTATGGTAGGATGATGGTGATGGTGGTGGTGGTGGTAAATGATAATGATGATGGTAATGACGATGATGCTGATGGTCTTGGCAGATCAGTGATGGAGATGATGTTGGATAGTGGTGCCTGAGGTAAGCAGTCCAAGGCAGTGAAGATGATGATGAAGTGGGAAAATGGTAGCAATGGTATCATGATGATGACTACAAACTAAAAATTCTAGGTTTTAAAGTTTGACGATAGAGATAATACGGGTGATGAAAGCCATACGTATTTTGTTGTTTTTCTTGTTTTTTTCTACCAGTTACAGCCAACATTAACAATGTCTTGCTGTGTACAAAGAGCAAATTAAAAATTTATCTGGATTACTGAACTCTACAGATCAGGGATAGGCAAACATGTTCAATGGAGGTCCACATCAGTGTCAGTCCTATCTAAAACGGGCAGCATTTAAAACTAACTGTCAAATTCAACATTAATTCAATGTAGAAAAACAATGAGGTCAAGAACCATGCAAAGTGACGGACACTGCATGTTTCAAGTTCGACTGACTGTACTCAAATGCTTGTGTAAAGAAATTTATATCTATCTTAAATGACAGTCACCGTCCTCTGTTTCATCAAATTTCTAGATGATCCAAGAGCAACAGAAGAATACACGTGAAAGTAAACAGTAAAAGATACAGAAGATCGTTTGGTCCTCTACAATTCCCCCCCCCCCCCCAAAAAAAGCTAAATGTGTGCCGTATTTCATGAAGGTTCCTTACCTTATGCTTATTTTTGAGTTATCTAGTTATGATATTATGGTCATGTAATGTTGCGTAAGATATGTGTACCATGGGTTGGTTCTGAAAGGGTCTGACAAAGAAAATTTCCCTCTTGGGACAAAAAAAATTATTTTTATCTTATCATATCTTACAAACTTTCAATACACAATCACATAGGTCTAATATAGAATTACTGTCAACACTATCATATCCGTGGTCTAGAGGCAAGGTGCTCGCCTCTCATGCCGAAGATACCGTTTTCAAATCCCGGTCGGTGCAGGCATGTTGAAATTGAAGCATTTTTCTCATATTTTCCCGTCCCTGATGGGGTGTAGGATCGAGAAGCTAGTCTTCTCGGATAAGGTCGAAAAAATCGGAGGGCCCGTGTGTATGTTGCACACATTAAAGATACTTGGCAGTTTGAAATCGAAAAAAAAAATCTCCGACCTGCACTGTGGCGACGACGTGTCTGCTCCACTTGTAACTGGGCTGCAAATGACACAAAGCCAAATTTCCCAAATGGGATTAAAGAAGTATACAAAATACACCAGATATTTTCATGTTTTTCAATATTTCTTTGCTTCATGGCTAGCAAAGTATTTTAGTCAAATTCTCGCTGACCACATTCATTCTCAGGCGGGCCGCATGTGCGCCTCTACCTTGCTCACCCGTGCTCCGGATATTTCCTTGAAAAGGGACCTTGGCAGTTAGCTAAGGATCTGACCGGAGAAAAGTGAATACCAATTGCTCATGGACGGCCAGATTAAGACAAAGGGTCCACCATGCAAATATCTGCAAGCACCAAATTTGTCTCGCTTCACCGTTAACCCCAGCATTGACGGATTAACCAGTTAATCGTTGACCCTTGCAGTGGTCAAACAAAGCCGTTATATCACAGGTGACCAGTGACTGCAGTTTTCAGAAAGGGAGTATTTCCTCCTCCAGAGAACACTGTTCTGGGAGGAGTAGAGAACCAGCCTATGAGGACAACTGTGTATCTGTGTTGATAAGGTGATTTGTGTGTGGATTCTGGGTGTTGAAGAATTCCAGACTGGTTCTTAAGCTTAAAATTCATGCAAAACTGCACTCTCGTAATTTAATGACATGCAAAGATGATAATTATTATGTTGTTAATATTATTTTCAACTCAGTTAGCGGTAGCCCTCTGCTCTCATTCCTTAATTAAACGCAAATATGTAGATCATAAATATTATTGTTATATAAAATTATCATCAATGCCACCATCAACATTATTTTTTTATTATTATTGTTGTTATTTTGTTAGTAGCAGTAGTAGTATAGTAACAGTAGTGGTAGTAAAAGTAGAAGTAATTGTAGTATAAGCAGCAGTAACAATAGTAGTGGCATTATTATTAACATCATTACCCTCATTGTTATCATCGTGATTATTTTTGCGCTGAATTGAAATGCCTATGTAGATTGAAAAAAATGCCAGTGGCCCTAACCAGATGTTATAGATAGAGATGTGTACCATATTTTACTAAGGTTCCTTATCGTGTCACTTCTTGTATGTCTGTTATTGAATTTACTGAGGTACGATATAATGCAATGATGCATAAGATGTGTGTACCATGCTGATACTCTTAAATATTCTCTGAGGGGGAATTTCTCTCGTGGGATAATAAAGATATTCTGATTTTATGTTATATTATTAATGAAATATCTGTGAAATCCAGGTATTCTTTTAATTACGTCATGTGGTCGTGTTGAGATCTTCTATTTATTTATTCATTCATTTTTTTGTACTTTGATTGAAAATTTATGTCTACTTCTTGTTCCACTTTCTGTAGGATTTAGAAGTATAACGAAGTGCACTGGTAATTTACAAGGTCTGGTTGAAGACAGAAAGTTGTTACTTTGGTGGTGGCCCTCGTCCATCCAGGATGGCACCCTCGGGAAGCCTCGTCTGCCTCTTCCTCCTCACCTGCGTGATGGCAGAGATGGTAGCTGGGAACTTCTTGTATTTCAAGCCAGGATACGAGTACGAGTACAAGTTCCATTCAGATGCCATGGTCAAAAATTTGGATCAATTCACTTTGACAACTCGGGTGAGAAGAAGATAATACTTTCTTTTTCAATATCTTAATATCACCCAGATATTATCTGGATGATGTTTTAGCCGCTTTTCAAAGAGAACAAATAATTATTATGATACGAAGATCGTTAATCACAATGGCTCACTAAGAAATAACATTGCGGCCTCGTTAGAATGAGAAAGTTCTAAGTCTTTTCCATCAGTGTTTGAGAATTGATGATTGAAGCCTCATGTGCTCATGGCTTTTAGAGATACGACTTTTTTTTCAGCAATACAAATTACACACCGAATCTGCTTGATACTTTGGCATACAATGGAGAAGGCCTGTAATAGTCGTGTGTGGTGTGTAACTCAGTTCAGCCAAAATGCAGAGATAGAATCTTGTCTTTTTAAGGGGACTACTGATATCCATAAAGACTCGTTAACAGATTTTAAAAAATTCCTGAGAGATGAGACAAAATAATTATGCTAGCTGGACACTTGTTTGCAATAACCTTTCTTTTTGAGATGAAGAGATTATGCCTTAGGTACACCTCCCTGTCTTAAACCCCAAAAAGATGTCGATAGCTGTCGAGACACTGGGTGAATGTTCTATATCTATTTTACATTGTTTAAATTCTCAACTCCCTGGAGTGATGATTATAACATTTTGGTCACTTATTTGGACACATTCACTGAATTTATGTTGGGATGATCTGTCAAAATTTTGCCTCTTTTATACTAATTTTGATTTTACGGTATTATTTTAATTGATAGTGATACTGTTCATGGGTTCAGTTCTAAGGATATCAGTTAATAAAATTATAGTTCCTTTACATACAGGTTTGGCTAATGGCTACTTTATCACAAAACTAGTTTATTAACACATATCGATGGTTGGCAACCAGAAGTTTTATGTCCAAAATCGCAAATTGAGAAAAACACTTGAAATGTGTAACCTTAATGAAAACTCAAATAATCACAATAACTTTAACACGGTTACACGAATGGTTTTATTGGGTCATGAAATAAAGTCACACACATAGTCTCTTGAATATCAACAGGTATTTAAGAGCCATAGCATAGATAAAATTGGACATAACACATTCTGGTTGATAACCCTCGATATATATTTCAATTAAATAGAGTTTACGCCAATTATGTCTCCACTAAATGAAGAGCAGATCATTGGCATGAAATTTTTAAAAATTAAAGTTCAATGCATGCCGAAATTAAGTGTGTATCAGTTGTAAAACAACTGTGTTGATAAGGTAATGTTACAGCAAAAATTACGTAACTTGTGACCCACCGTGTCCTTTGAAAAGGATAATTGAAAGCAACAGCCCAATACGTGACTTCAAGTGTACGATGAGCTGTGGTAAAAAAAAAAAAATCTCAAGTGAAGACAGCCTGGAATAAATTCAGAATGTACAACCTCCTTATTTGTCCTGATCGAAACGGCTGACTCAAATCCCGTGTATAATTTTAGAATTTCGAAGGAAAAATTCTTGAAATACTAAGTCTTTGAAGCATCATTTCATTCCTGGCCAAACACTTTACACATTTTCCTAGTCAAGTTGTATCAATTTATTTTCAAAACCTCGCTTTCCGGTGCCCCATATCAATACCGATTTGCATTAAGACTGTTTCCCAGCAAACAAACTGTACTTTGCACTGCCGAGCACTGCTTTCCCGACATTTTTTCAAACTGACGTCAGATTTCAAATTGAGTCCCGTCGGGAATTATTGCATGGGTCTGAGATTTGCGCCATAATGTTGAACATATCGAGCAGTTTTGGTTCACATGTGTTGATTCAGTTTCGTGGGGACAAACACAAGGTTATTTGAATAAGTTGGTGAGTATTTGCTCAGACAAGCTCTTGTAGTTTCTCCAAAACCCAAATTTGAAGACTGTATGCATGCCATGTGCGAGGAGCGAACGAGGGTGGGAGCTTTTTTTTTTGTTGCAGAGTTCGAGGGCAAATAGTTTTGGAAAAGTAAGGATCCATTTTCATTATCACGTCTTGCAAACCAGCCCGTCTGTTTTTTTTTTCTGAACAGGTTGCTTACCAACGAGACTTTCATGTCCTGCCACCAGTAATCATTTCTAACGAAATGTATCTTGCAGCCCATGTCTGCAGCAGGATTAATATTTGTTGATTTCATCATATAAAACAAAATTATCTAACAAAACTAACTTTCTTGTAAACAATCGTTCCCAAAATGTTCTGGCTACATCCATATCTAAGTAGACAAAGGGTTAAGTACATGAAGGCTTTAAACTCTTATTCTGTAACAGGACTTACAAAGTTTAGCTGAAAGGACAGTTCGGCAAAGAATATTTGACATTTTTCCGTCAATGGGAAAACTTCACGTTGTTTCATTGAAAAAATACAAACACAGTCTTCGCCCCTTTCCTCTCCTTGTGAATATTTTTGCTATACGTCGAAAAAAAAAAAGAGCAGATATCAGCTGTGTGAACCAAATATAATAGAAGTTGAGAAGTCTTGAGAAGCATCTGCATTAAAATTCAGAGAGCATTGTTGCAGAGGAAACTGCAACAGCTCACACTGATTTGATAATGGAGAGTTTGCGATTAAGTGTAACTTTCAGAAATCCAGGCTGTAACGTAACAAATAGTAAATAAAGTATCCCATAAAGGCCTGTGCTCTGAAAGTTAGGCAAGGCGACAAATTGCTGTAATTGCGTTTGTGTTAAAAATCTGTCATTCAACCTTAGGTAAATTTACTGGTGTCAGAATTACTTGACCATTCCGACACTCTTCAATTCTGGCGAGCAACCAAATCCGGGATTACCTACGATTAACAGTTGGAAAATGGTCAACCAAGTTCTTTTTGTTCCGTTAACTCATTTGCTGTTTTCGGCTTGGCCAGTTGACAAAAAAGCGGTCGGCGGCGATTTTATCTGGTATGACCAAAGTGACCCATTGAGCCAGATCAGGGCTTCTTCAGGACTGGCTATTAACAGCCGGATTACCGTTAATCCTTGGCTGACCACCAAATGTAGACCCTTGTTCGGAAATAGTGTTGGCTTAATGGACTTGCGCGATTACATTGCGTTGAGCTTATTTGTCTAGCGGGATGTCTTGAAACTTAGAAGGAGAGATTGATAGGGAAATGGAGGAAATGAAAAAGACATGAGATGGGGAAGAGGCTGAATAATAGAACGGAAAGTGTCAGGTCCAAATGTTTATTAAAAAAATACAAGTTAATATGTTTACAACATAGCAGATCCTTATCACCCATGGGATCAATGATGAAGTCTGATATCCCGAACGCGCTTTTCTCCATAAAAACGCACAAACACACATAAGCGCGCGCACACGCACACACACACGCGCGTCAGGCCTCGTCTCATTATTTCTGAGGGCACACAGACAATTTGGTTTTGCAAGAAATTTCCAGAATATTAAATGATGCAAACAGGTAACTACATTTGGTCATATCACCGGTGAGTCCATCATTATCTGTTTCACTTCCAGCATGTTTGCGTAATACTGACAAAAGCCCTCGTGATTTCCACTCTACAATTGAAAGGTTTGTCACCCTATAAGAGCTTAAGAAACACAAGCATAGAAAATAGAGGGCATGGAAAAGCAAAAAGTTCATTTTGTAAAATTTACTATTTATTGTAGAGTGGAAGTCATGAGGGCTTTTGTCAGTCTGAAAGGCTCACGGGAATTGGTTAAATTCCTTAGAAATCCTTAGTTTGTCGAAAATTCTCTTCCTCTGAAGATCTCTTGTATATCTTGCTCTCCCAGGTATTTTAGTTGCTCTCTGCGGGAACGACGGACAATGTCATGATCATGTGTTATGCTCGCGGTTATACTATTATAGAGCGAAAAAGAAGTTTGGTCATTATTGAGGAATCCCAAGAAAGAGGGGAATGTGATATTTTGCAATAATAACTCATATCTGAGCAGGGAACATAACTCAGTATTTTCTCTATTGGGCTTTGTATGTAGACGCCCGCCCCCCCCCCCCCACCCCCCACATCCCCCCCCCCCAAATCCCCTCCCCAGAAAGCTGAAATGTTGTTTTTTTTTTTTTTACCGCACACCAACTCAGTTATGGGATTGACGTGTCTATTTTAAATAATGTTCTCCTCTGGGTTGATTCCAGATTGCTTACTCCAACATTGGAGAAACGGACAAGGACCAAGAGATTCACTTACGTGTCCTGTACCTGAACTTTGGGTCTGAGAACCAGAAAGAGGCTGGCAATGTCTTACAACATTGGGATATGTCCAAATGGTGAGACTACAACGCTTCAAGAATATATAAGTTGAAGACAGTTTAGCTTCGTCCTTTTAGAGGCCAAAGTGCCAAATACGAAATACTACTCAAGCACAGATATGTGACTTTAACAGATAGTACTATCTTTCAGGACCACACACTTTACTTACCGGTGTCAAAGTAATTTCCTACGCGGAGATAAGAGTTGACAATGTGGCACTGAAATTAAAACTCAATTAAATCGTTCTTTTCTCTGCTGCTTTGTCCGAGAGGGTTAGATCATTTTTCAAAGATCTACACAATATCATTTCGTTGATGAAATGTGGTAGAAAGAAAGAAGAAGAATACGTATTTGCAAAGCCTTACGTATACAACAAACTTGAGAAAACTATAAAGTAAAATGTGAAAGAACAATAAAAATGAGTTAAAAGCTATATTTATTAATCATAAGATACAATGTACAATACGATCATAATATGCCATAGGTCATTATGAAACTATGCACAAATTTTAACTAAATTATGATACAGAAAGTAAATAATAGAATAATAAATGATTTTTTTTTTTTCAATTTGTATAATCCCATTTCATGTGCCTAGTGTGAGCTTAATGATCTCCCTGGAAGACAACCAGAATTGAAAAAATGATATTGAACTTTTGGGCCTTGATCTTGCAAGATTCAGAAATAAAAACTGTAATCAGTTTATTGAGAATTACAATTTATATACATCCTGTTAAACCAATGCCAGTGGGTCTGCTCACACTTTCAAATAATATATAATTATTCCTATCAATTTCTTGTATGCATGGGCGCAGGAGCCAGGGGGGCATTTGCTCCCTCACAGCCCAAATTCGGGCAAAGCAGTGAAACGAGGGGGGGGGGGGATTCTGGGAAAGCGAGAAGAAGAAAATAGAGTAGAGAAAGCAGAAAAGATTAACAAATTGAAAATGATGTAAAATGTGGCAAATCAACCTCTCTGCCCCCTTTAATCAAAGAGCCCTTACGCCTATAATAATATGTCATTTTCACACACTCCGTTATAGTATGGATATTAACTGTTAGTGATAATTTCCAGGTTCTCCTTTAACTTGACCCGGCGTACTGGCTGTTTACCGTGACCACCAAGAAGACGATGAGATTCTAGCCATCAAGAAAGGCTTAGCTGGTCTGTTGGCGTCCCGACTTCACGATGAACATGAGAAGGTGAGCACAGATTCTACACTCTGGTTTAGTGATTCTCAAAGTGTTCTTACTGTTCAGGGGCGTGATCTTTTTGTCTTGTTTTCTTTGGAGTGAAACAGTTCAAGGCTGGTGTCGGCGCCAGAGCGGTGACTCACCGCCCACAGATTTTACTTTACACTTGGAAAGTGGGCACCATACCTCCACCTAGCGGCATGCAGCGGGCAGTGCCTGTAGTGTTAGCGTGAAGCAAAATCTGTGGGCGGCAAACCACCGGTCTGGCACCTACACCAGCCTTCATCTGTATCATACCTTAGTCTAAATTGTACTAACTTTTATTGGCTTTTTTTTTTTATCCTTTATTTTAATTTACTGTTAGAATCCTAAATTTGTTGAACATAATTTTTATGTTGGTTCTGGATAAGCGTAACAAAAATGTGTTGACTCTATGGCGTTGGCGGACAGGGGAGGTCGTGGCGAGAAAATCTTTGAGAATCACAGCTCTAAATAGACAACACGTCAATTTCTATTCAAGTTCAACGTTAAATCATCGGTATTTTCCATATTGTCTTATGTGCATTTTGCCGTTTCGACAAACTGAAGATTAAAAGTTGTGTAAACTCAGGGTCAGAACGCGTACAATATTACACCACTTGTAATAAAGTTTTTAAATGATTGGAATGACACATACGCCTAATAAAATTAGGAGTGAGAGAACCATTTTCAAAGACAAAACTTCAAACTCGGCAACATGTTGCACACAACAATATGGCAAATACCTCTCGAAAAATTAAAGACAAGAATATATTTAAAGTATGATTGTGAAAAAAGGGGACCAGTTTTGGAGATAGTCTTGTAATTATATGATTATTACGGCAATTGGAATGGGTTTAAATAAAGACAAGGTGTTGGTTTTTAGATGTATTGAGTAGGAGGGTACCTGGTTTTCATCTAAAAACACAGAGGTTTTCAGCGGGGATATATACAGACCGATGAATAAAGCACGCAAACGGGCCGTGTCCACAA
This sequence comes from Onchidella celtica, assembly GCA_963931925.1. Taxonomy (NCBI): domain Eukaryota; kingdom Metazoa; phylum Mollusca; class Gastropoda; order Systellommatophora; family Onchidiidae; genus Onchidella; species Onchidella celtica. Next base: position 2,795,716 of record OZ007578.1, on the reverse strand, counting down.
TTGCACGCTCAAATGGTGTACTCATTAACCATCGCAATATGTCGCTATACATGGCTTAAGACGTGGTGTCTAATCGACCCCACACTCCTTAAGAACAATTTATTAGGATACCCTCTTTAAAAGTATGGTGTCTGTCAGCCACCAGAATGTGCGAATGAGCGTCGTGAACTATCTTTGGAACACTCTAATTTTTTGTTGTCGTTGTTGTTGCTGTTTATCATTTTAATTCAGTTTTGCTCATTTCTTAGGTTTTTGGGTCAGGTAGCCGTTGTCAAGTCACTAGTGAGTCAAGGACCGAGTAAAAAATAGGACTCAGAGCCAAAGCTCCTTTTTAATCAATTTTTTTTTTCATTTAATCAGAGAATATCAAAGTTTAAGATGTGTTATTTAAAACAGGATCTATCTGACATTCTTCTCATTAACTAGTATTTTCATGACATAAAAAAGAAGAAAACATGTTGAGCCAGGCGTCTATTTTCACCGTGTTCTTTATCAGAAATTAGAAAGTCTATTTACTCACATCCTTTGATTGTTGTTATTATTATTATTTTACGACATCCTGGAGGCTCCAACAATTTTATACTAGACCTCTGTGCGTGACGTTCTAAATGGCTTTACCTCCGTAACTGATATCTTTGTGCTCCATTTCCTCTTCAAGCCTCCTGGACCTGCATGTAAATGTGCATTAACGATGTTCTGGCCGGTGTGTTTTGAAATCATGAGGTCGGAGAATGCATTAATGGGGCAGTTTCGATGTCGTAAACCGATCCCTCACAAGAACATTTCATTGGCTAATCCTGTCATGACTTTGAGCTATTTGGAAGCCGGCGGCATTCTTTTGTTTCATGATAAACGTGGAAGTCGATTGCTTCGGATCCGCTAGGTTGTCTTCTCCCCGTTGTGAAATATTGCTTCACGTTGATGTTAGCTCTGCTGTGGTGTTGTAATGTTGCTGTTGATTTAGTTGGTATTTTGGTTGTTGATTTGGTATTAGGTTCTCATTTTCTACTGTTGTGTTGCTTTTCGTTTTGTTATGACTGTGTCCGCTGTAAAGCAATTATTTATTAAAATAGGGCTCATCTTAATATGGTAGATGGAGATTGGCTTATTCTGAAACAGGATTTCATGGCAATGATGATTATGACCATGATGGTGATGCTCAATAGTACTGGTGGTAGTAAAAGTAGTGTGGTGGCCGTGGAGGTAGTTGTAGTGGTACCAGTGGTAGCAGTATTAGTTGTAGTTTTGAGAAATAATCAACGCCTGCATCATTCTTAAAGTTGATTCTACTACTGGAGATATTAAATAATGAGTATGATCGATGACCTCCACAAGCGGGTTTGAGAAAAAAATTCTTGACATGGTAAACTGGAGCGATAATCATGATTATTATCAGTAACTAGCTTACCAGGGCAAGATTATATCTTGCAAATTTTCCTTGTATCACCACAAGTTAGATCTAGGTCCAATTAATTATGACACTTGGGTTCGATGCAAAGACTAATGACAAATAGATCGTTTTATTGTATGTACCACAATTCCTTGCAGAATACACAGATGTGAAAAAAAAAAAATTTGGCATTCGGCTGGCAATGTGTAAAGAGAGTCGTAGAACGCAATTTCCGGTCAAACTTTTTGATTCTACTCGATGAAAATGCGCCTCTTATTTCGCAGTTCAAAAAATGGTGAATCGATAATATTAAAGATTAAATTTGGTCCAAAACGGGGGTGTCCACGTAACTCATCATCAGAAATTGAAACAGTACATCAAGTTTCCTAGTTTTTGGCCACGTAGTCGCGAAGTTCTAACAGTACTGCTTCCATGTTCACACCCTAGATCAATTATAGTAAGACTAGGCCACGGTCCCTTAACTAGGCCCATTTTTAAAATTGCCCCAAACCCTGCTGCGACCTCATAGATTTTCTGTTGTTTTTTAATATTTTTGTCAATAACATCCGTATAGTTCAGGTTTCATTGAGCGTTGTTTTCTTTTTAAAGTCATATTAATTCGGATGAAAACCCACAGATATTATTATAATTATTTTGAAATCCTACAAAAAGAGCTATGATCTTTACCATCGTTTCTGCCTAAAAAAATGTTTGTAGAAATCCCACCTCTCTCCACGAAGGCGAGAGTCTCTACTCTAACTCTTTAACAACAACACAGTTGCAGCAGCGACCGGGAAAATATAGATTCCCTGGGGATTTTCTGAAACATTGGCAACATTAACAGGGTGCTAAGAAAGGCGCTGTTGTACTATTAAGCCTCCATTGTCTGCAGAGCAGTTTTTTAATGTTGTTTTTGCTGTTATCTGACTGAAAACTTCTTTCAGTTATGGTGCCGACATAGACAGAGGTGTAAAGTTAAAATTGGTAGTGTAAGAGGAAGGCGTGTATGGAGGGGGCAGGAAGATAGAATGTCAGTGTTGAAACCTAGAGGTGCTGAGAAAAATGCATTGGGTTTTTACTATTGCTGTGTTATTCTGGCTGGCGGAGACAGAGAATTTCTTAAGGACACATTTTTTTAAATTATTTTTTGGGGACCTTTATTTTTCTTTCTAGATGGTGGGTGGATGGATGATTGGATGGATGAAGAGAAGAAGGGGGTGGATGGGAAGACAGAGTGGCGGGCGTGCGGATAGGCGGGTGAATGAATGGATGGATGGATGGACTGACAGATGGAAGGAGAGATGTACAGATGGATGGTTGAAGGAACAACAATGTTGGTACAGATGGACTAATGGGTGGATGGACAGACAGATGAACGGGTGGTGGATGGATGGGCGGATGGATCGTGACTGGATGGATGGGTGGCTGGCTGGCTGGGTGGATGGATGGATTTGTGGATGAACAGATGGACGAAAGATTTTAAACCTTACACTATCGTTTAACACAATTCGTAAAGCTATCCCAACGCCGTTAATTACTTGTGCAGTGAAACTACACGAATGGGCAACGTCTGGCCCTAGTAAAGCCAATTTGTAGTCAACTTATAGAGCAAATTAATCTGATTTTTCTCGCAGGACATAGTAAGAGAGCATCCAGATGGCTGGACATATGATGTCCGTGAAACAGGACACGAAGGTAAGCTGATTCTCATGAGTAGCAGCTTTGTGGGAGAAAAAAAAAAGGGAGTAATTCATAGGCAGTATTGCGAAATATTCCCCCGTAATGGGATCTGGTAACCATTGTGTAAAGACATCTTAGCACCCGCACTGTGGTTTTTTGGGGATTGGAGGGTCTTAGAGTAGAATGATGAGATAACGATTTGCCATTAATATACTGCAGTCTCAAAACCTTATTGACCTAAACTTGCATAAATAAATAGACAGCTTGACACTATAAGAAATAAACACTTGATTATTTCTTCTTTACGTGATATTTTTATTTTTCCACGCATCAGTTTTAACTAGGCATTATTCTAAAACCGTCGGCTTAAGGTTAATTTTACTATAGTTGCTTTATTTGACTCTTGAATGTTTTCAACCTTGAATCCGACAGTGACAAAGTCTGTTCATTTGACAATCAAAACGGAGAATGTGATCTTAGTTCTTGTATGTCTCAATTCTACTTTTGGCACGACGGAGAAATTCGACTTTAAACGTTTCCAGATTTCGTATTCTGATAAGGAATTAGAATAAATCGAAACTGTGATAAGTACCACAACGTATTTTAACAAGTGTGGAAATGTGTATTTTTTATACCTCTTCTACATACTAATAGATCCCCAGGTGTTTTTTTTCAGAAAGTGGAAATACAACAAACAAAAACTAACGTGGCGACAAGGAGGGCATATTCAAAACTTGAGAATATAGACCAAAATGACCTCTGATTAGTTTCTGCCTTGAGCCCGGAGAAAACTTTATCCATCCTGACCATAAACATTTTTGTCTGTTTCAGGTGACCACGATGCCACTTAAGTAGCTTCCCGCGCTAGGAATGGCAACCATGTGTTCACAAAGACACGAAACAGCCACCCTCTTAAATATGCAAAGGCCGATTATGTCAAGGTGAGTACACCAGCGATTCAAGAACCCATATAACCATTCAAGTTAATCAGTTGTAACTGTGAATTAATATGAATTATAATGTTTTCAGAACTTTTTGAGTAAATCACTTCCAGGTGTGGGGACCTTATGATAATCTTATCCATTAACAATTCGGATGTTATCATGGAAATTCAGTTTAACCAGTTTGCCACTAAATTTGTCAGTTTAAGGCAAATTATATAGGACATCAATGTCGCAAAACAAATTAAATTTCAATATCTATTAAACATTATATTTATTTTTTTTTAACTCTCCATCTTATGGGCAGTACAGGATGTAAAAAAAAAAAAAAAAAACTTCGAGCAGTTCAAAGAGTTCATAATTTCTTACAGAGAATATAAAGTAACCTGTAGAGAATTATAAAGTAGTCTTTGAAATGTAAGTAGAAAAATATTGAAGTTTTGGCATTTCTTCCAGTGGACATAAAGTAACCTATGGAGAATAATGAAATGTAAACTGAGAAGTAATTTATTGAAATATTAGCATTTCATACAGAGGATGTAAAGTAACTTATATGTAGATTAATGAGATGTAAACGGAGAAGTATAATCTATTAAAGTTTTAGCAGTATGCATTCTTAACAATGACTGCCAAATGACAACATATCCAGCCACCATCAATACAGACTGGCAAATTTTAATATAATTCTTGAGTTTCCCTACTGTCCATTCCTCCAGTCGGTAGCACCTAAGGCACCTTTCACATCAAATGCGTTTCACTATTATCATTAAACAATGCAGTTTTATCACTTTTCACGTTGTCCATACAAATGCAGACACTTGAGTACAGCAAAGACGCAGGGATTGTGCACGATGTCAAAATTGAGGAGGACGTCACTACTTTTGATAGAGCACCAGAAGGGTGAGATTTTGATCAATTTGCTTTCCTACTTGTTCGATCCATCGATTTGTGCTTTTCATTGATTTGTTTAATATTCATTCATTTAGCATTCGGCCATTCATATCATCCCTTGATTCATTTATTGATTCATTCACTGGTCACTCGTCCATTCCATCATTCGTTCAAGTTTTCATTCATTTATTCATTCATTCATTCACTCATCCAGTCATTTCGTCATTTGTTCAAGCATCCATTTGAACATTCATTTTCATTCATTTTTTTTTAATAATCGGAATTGATACCTTTTGTATATTATGTATGTTACACATATACCCACCAGTTATGTGCTTATATATACATAATATTATTTGTCCATGAATTGGTACATAGCTCAGAATTCTGTCTATGATCAGGCTGTATCTCAAAAAGTATAAAACGCCTCATTTTTTGGACTCAGTACGAGCAAAATGAGTAGGACAGCACTCACTCGTCGATATTGTTATTATAAGAAAACATAACGGTCTTTTATGTAACTGTTAACCCATTGCAACCGATCATCTTCAGTTTAGATCAATCATCCCGATAACCCACTGACCCATTTTCACCTTTGGCGTCAGTCTTGCATGCTACTCTACAAAAGGCGTTAATATGCAGTGTGCAAATACCCCGACAGAGACAAAAGCTATTGACCTGCAGGGCACATAATAGGACAAATCTGTCTTCTATGGAGCTTTGAATGGCTCTTGACCCAAACATATTAGCAGATCAGAAGGTCGTGTTCGTATGTCGCCATTAATCAAGACCTCTATGGAGAGAAACCTGCCCGGTAGAACGAATGGAAGAGAATTGATTTTATTGGGGTGGTTCTGTACGATTGAAGTCAGAAGTCGTGCCTCGCTAACCGTGGGTTGCTGAAACACATCTGTAGCAACACCGAACTCCGTGGGCGTAAATATTTTATTACATCGATTTCTCTTTACTGTCACTAAATTTTATTGGCTGAATTAATGAACTATCTTTAGTATGTCCTGACTTTTCTTTAAATTTAATAATTTATTATCACACAAGTAAATACTCGATAATTCAGAATTATGTAATTGTTTCTATGGATCTTGAATGCCACTGAGTCGATACTTTCTTTCACCGTTTTCTTTCAAATGGTAGAATAAAGCTCTCCCCCGTTTCTTGCTGAAAACAAATGTGCTTTTGTGTGTCTTGTTTTTCTTCATTGTATTGTGACTAGATATAATGACGAAGACTTATACTATCTATTCTACGTATTATTTGACAATATCTGATCCAGCGAAATTATAGAGATACATGATCATTTTTAATTTGCTTGTTTCTTTATTTGTTTTTTCAGTGTTTTATTGTTCAGTAGGATCTATATTCTAAAATGTTCTATTTATAACTGGTGGTAAATGGTCTATTTAGGCGGCGATTTATATTTTGAATTAAATATTTTGTTCTGAATAAGTGTGAATGGCAATGAACGAGATTTGGAAGGCCATATAATAATTATATAAAGCGATTATTTGCCTCTGTTTCCGTCCTAGAGTCTAATAATTATTGGGCTTCAATGTATATGGTGCCTAAGCCCTAACTATTGAGCGAAACGCATTCTTTCACCACTCTTTAACGACAAATTTGAGCTCTTTCAATATGCCTCACTTTAATGTAACAACCACCCTGGGTTAATGTGGTTTGGATATAAAATTTAAAACAATATATATTCACTGATCTTTTGGCGCATCTATACAGTTTATTTTTAGAGTTTGTTTGCACATGATATAGAACTAGTCCGATCAGTTTTTAGCGCTTTTTTAGCTGTTGTTGTTGGTTTTTTTTCCTATGGTATCAGGCAAACTTACAACCTGTATTCCGTCAAAAAATACTAGATACAATAAGATGAGACATTCACTTTTTCGCGCCTCTTAGAAAAGCGTCCTCACAGTTTGCCTTGATTGGGGGAGGAACCCATGGCGCATGACATGAAAAGAATATAGGATTTAATGATAATTTAAATGATGCGGATTTGTTAGAGTGCTACCTGAACTAACAAAACGAACAAAAAAAAAATCAAGAGTCTTCCTACAGAGATTGAAGTTATAATTACAAAATATTTGACTTCAATCAAGGCCTGCAGCGGTAACTAAATAGTGAACGAAATTCAATATTTTCCTTATATCTGCACTCCTTAAATATCGCATTGTTCATGACTTCGGTGCATGCGCCGCTAGGTGGCGGTGCGAAACGCTCTAGCTGTCTCATATTATTTTATCTGGTATCTTTGATACAGTTCGTCCACACACCAAAAATCATTATGGCTTTTAAATCAGATTGTGCTCAGGATTGCATGTTCGCTGATGAGTTGGCGTTTTCAGAGGATTAACTCACCTTGTCCAAGGGGCATGTCTAGCGCCATGGGTGTGTTCCCTTTGTTTCGCACCATTAGTGGCAGCTGACAGGGGAACGCATCCCACTTGTCTTACTTGAGTTGCCTTTTCCTTTGTCTCCGGTATAACAGTTCTGCGTGGGTGGAGGTGATGCTGAAGTACTGTTACGCCAGGGGTTCCCAGTCTGACTAAACTAAGCCCCCAAGGGGTAAATTTCGCTTACCCATGGGGTAAAAAAGAGTATTTCAAAGTATCCCCTATATCGGTCGCTTTAATATGATAGAACAACTACAATCTCAACTTAGTGAACAAAACTGGTTTCAAAAAGTTGTCAGGGGCGAACGAGACAAAAAAGGGCGGGAATCCCTGTGTTCGATATCTTCCTGCATTTTCCTGGGACTCGTGGTGGAAATGACGGCCTGAAGAAGCACTTGTTCACGTCTTCTCGTAGTTCCATGACTTTAAGCAGTAATTTTATACGTTATCTGTTGAGCGTAGGAAGTTTCTCTGCAAACGGGCTGGGAGGGGGGGGGGGCTACCTAATTATTTCTTCCATGGTGACATCTGGCCTCTCGAGGTCTTGTTACTCTTTCTGACGTTCGTGTAGGTAATTATCAGTATACAGTAGAGTCCAATAACTTTAGCTGATTTACAAACGAAGACCTGTGTTTTTTTTGTTGGTTTGTGTTTTTTGTTGTTTTCTTTTAATTATCTCACTTGTCTATTCTCGATATTGATGAGGACAATTGATATAATACCAATAATTATCATGATATTCTACTTTAAATATTTACAGGTTTAATCCGAAGAAGGGCCTCAGTCCGGCAGCAGATGATTCGGATTTCAAGAAAATAGGTAACAATTGCTTACGGAGTAATCAAAGTCATGCACTGACGTAATCAAAGTCATCTATTCGAGATACACTGTATTCTAGATGAAACCCAGGCGTAGAAATCTATGGAAGGCCGAGTTCCAACTCTTTCAGCATTACAAGAGAAAGACAGCTTCATTGCGGACATTCATTATCTTATTTTAACAAAACAATGAGCATTTGAGAATATTTCTTTTTTGATCGTTCTTATTTTTGTGAACTCTGATAAAAATCAATTAATTATCTCATCTTGTTTTCACGCCTTACATGAGAACAATATATCAGTAGAGTGATGATTTATGATGCAAAAGTATGTCTACAGATTTGGCAGTGGAAATAATCTAAGACAGGAGAGGGGTGGAGAGGTCGGAGAGTAGGAAACAACAGTTACTGCAGATTTAATTGATAAATTGATCCCAAATACATGGAAAAGTAATTTAAGCCCTTTTGACAGTATAAAAGCAAAGACTCATTTACGTCATTGGACGTCATAATAGTTTTTAAAATAGCATGCCTACTCCTTTGATGTCCCTATTTGAATCAGCTGTATTTCTCCATACACAAAATGGTACACCTTTGAAGTCACTGCACGATGTCAAAGTCTCAGATCTCATAATTCTTAGATCTCAACTGTGTAACAGTCATCTTTTTGCTCACTTTTAGGATGACTATGTTATCACGATTCGCCTTGCGTACTGACTAAAAACGTAGTAGATTCAATAACTTGTTTCCTGTGTTTTTAGATCTGCCAGAAATGAGAGCTTTGGCGACCGGACATCTCCAATTTCTGTCTCAGCGACGGCTGACCGACTTGCCACAGAAGCCGGACTTTGATGTAATCCTCGACACTATCCACATCAAAGATGTACGTATCAATGGCACTGTATTTTTATGCATTGTGTAGAGAAGCGTGAAGCTCTTAAATCAACCTACTTATTTACACAACAAAAATCAGATCTAGGGGGTTCTCAAAAGCCTTTCCGTGTCCCAATACTCTGGTGAAATTAGAACTGGACGCTTTCTTTTCTGTGTCAAATCTGATAATCATATATTATCTGTGGGTTCAGACCAGAAAACTGAGTTTTCAACTGAAAAAAAAGGGTATTGATTAGATTTGATATGTTCGCTTGTATCTGGTCATGGTTGGGGATAGAGGGCGCAGCAGCTTACAAAGGAGTTTGTTGTTGTTGTTGCTGCTGTTATTATTATTGCCGTTGTTGTTTTGCACTCAAAACCGAACTAAAATGAATGCTTTACAGATAGTTCATGATCTACAAAGTTCAATTTACAATTTTAAAAATTAAAAAAAAGTCGGTTTCGAAAATAATGCGATTACCACGCTCAGCCCAGTTTCACAGAACTTTTTATCATGACAAAAGTTTCATCTAGTTGTTGTCATGAGAAAAGAGTTTCATCTAGTTTAACGGGAAAATGCAATAGAAAACTAAATGAGTTTAATCAGTTTTTTCCTGTGGCCGTAGTCTGTCTCAAAATCAATAAATAAGAAGAGCTGGTCATTGACATACTCGATACCTCTAGGCTGGTGTCAGCGTAGGTATGGTACAACTAACGACCAAACCGTATGTCTTTTTCAGGTGAAACCAAAAGAGTTACCGTTAGCCGCTGAGACAGCCCTGGAATACATCAAAACCAATCTGACCTGCATGCGTTGGGAACCATCCAAAGGTCTGAAAGTTTGTATTTAAAATCACCGACGTCTTTAGAATGTTTGTTTTTTTTGGTTTTTCTTTTTATGTCAAAATCACGACGCCGAAGCCAAAGTTGCAGAATTGGAAAACAATCAGTATTATAATTATAATGGACAGGTTTTGCTTGAGGCGGCTCTCCAGAAAAAAAAAATGTACACTGTTATCAAACTCCATTTTCAATTAGATTTTTTTCTTAATTTTTATATATGAAAATTATTACAGTGTCCTTGAATATGACAGACACTCCTTACACTAAAATCAATGTCAAAGTCGCTTTGCCCACGGTTTTTGTATGGACACCTTTCTGTGCTCCAGGCTCTCCCAAACTGACGACCTGTTTCCGGAAACTACGGGACACACTTGCCAGGTTGCCTGACGAGGAAATCAAAAAGCTGGCAAATGATTATCTTCCCCCTCAACCAAGGTAATACACCCCCCCCCCCAACCCACCCACCCACACATACACACACACAACCACACACACACGATTGACTCTGAAAAACTGTTTTGTTTTTGTTTGTTTGTTTTTTACCGTAATCTGTAAACAAAATCATCTGGGTTGGCTTGTGTGTGTGTTTTTTTAAATCATGCTTGACCATAAATATGTTTATTGTTTATGAGCGCCGCAGGGAGACTCAATGTTAAAAAAAAAATGATAAGCCCCTTTATCTATAGTACTCTGTGTCTTTATACTCTTTTGTCTCCTAGATTTGTGATTGTTTTGAGATCACGAAAAAAATGTCAGACCGACAAATTATCCTCTTTTGCAGTGGATTCTTTCATCTAGTAGGATCACAACAATAGCCAAGTTTAATTCAGAGGGAACATGTCTCATTTCAGCCATTTTCATATTATCTTATCGATATATAAAGGGGCAACCCAGACGAATGACTGCTTGACCGTTTGTAAATAATATAGAACTAAGTAACATGTGAGCGCTTTCTATACATGTATGACCATTACAGATAATTCTGATCTAGAGTGGTGACTGGTTGAAATGAATGCTTCAGGCTGTTTGATCAATAATCCGGTGTAATCCGTCAGTGCACTGATCTCTTCGGAGCAAACAGAGGTTCAATATGATTTGGTAAAAACAATGTGCTTTGCGAGAAACAACAAGACCTTCCTTAATTGGCAAGCTAAACCCAGAAATTCATGTTTTTATCTATTATAATTGGTTTTCTAAAACTGCTCTCACTTGATACGCCAGACCTAAGTCATGCTATGGACTGGTGTCCCAATTGATTGTTCAGAAATACGGGGAACAAAATCTTGATTTATCAGACATGTGAGCGGGACACGTCTAGGGTGAAAAGCGCCTGACTCTGGTGAAAGAGGCTTCAGGTTCGAGTCCCGCCATGCCAGATTTGGAGAGCTGTCTAATTTCTTTGTTTTTAATACACCTCCACCCCTCCGTCGTCGGTGGCCTGATATCATCTCATCATGCTGACATTGGACGGTAAGTCAAGAAGCGCGGTAGGAACACATGAAAAAGAAGTCAATTTAGGTACGCAGAAGCTCGGGGGGGGAGGGGTGGAGGCAGAGCACTAAGACAACAGTTTAAGAGAAAATAAGTATTAGGCGAACCAAGGTTGTAGTGCCTAGTTAGTGCTTTTTTGAGAGACGGAGTGGCCGAACGGTTAAGCGATCTGTTTTCTTCTCGGCAAGGCAACGGGTGCCGTAGCAGAGGTCATTTTTCTTTCTTCCTTCTTTCACTCCGGCTTTGCTTTCCTGAGCACTAACTAGGCACTACAACCTTGGTTCGCCTGATAATTATTTTCTCTTAAACATGAAAAAGGACAAGCATTTACTTTTTTGTTTTCCGTCCACCAGTCTGAAACACTACTCAAGGGACAGAGTCGCTATGCTGGACGGGCTGGCCGATATACAGACCGAGACGTCCCAGAAGGCCGTCACTGACAACGTGTTACTAGCAGAGCATCCAGAAAGGGACATGGTTGAACGGTTCTTTTTACACATTGCTGGCATGGAGGACATCCCGTCAGAGGTAGTTGTTAGTGTTGTCAGAGAAACAGTAGTTACGGTCATCACTGGAAAAAATTGTCCCGGTATGTGTGAGCGGATCTGGCGAAATCAGGCTAAAGTTTCCAGAGAAAAAACCCTCCAAGGGGGGAGGAGGGGGGGGGGGGTTTCTATGGATATTGAGATTTGCTTATATTGTGAAAGACGAGCCGTTTTTCCTGCATTCAGTTAAAATGTTTTGCTTGAAATCGTCTAAGAAATAATTATTTAATTTTGATTTTTCAAACTGGTATCAAAATTTCAAGTTCGGCCCGATTACGATAGTTTCACTCACATAATTGGTGTGGTCACCCTGTCTGCACACATTGTAGTACCAGTGTTTTGGGACTCCGGTAATGAAGCCAATTTAATCATCTTTATTAGAATACTTAGAAATAGTGACCGGTTGAGAAAAAAAAAAAAAAAACTTCCCACGGAATCATGGGCAAATCACTTCAGTATTGATGTTATTGCTTTCTTTCTGAGATCACAAAAGATGATTTAGATCTAGTATGCGCGGTACTGGAATTACATCTCAGGACCTTAGCGACAAGGGTGTGAGGTGGTCAGCAGGTCAAGGTCCAACACTAAATGATTAATTATAATATAGATAGAAAGAGTGACAGCAGTGACGGGTTCATTACTTATGGTACTGAGAGAAAGCCAAATTGAATGACAAAGACCGGACCGTGGAATATCATTGAAATCTGCTCAGCGATGAGTGAATTCTGTCTATTATTTCATTGCGACTCTTTTAATATACTGCATGTTCACAAAAATTACAAGAACTACTCTCGTATTAAACTCTACAACATCAAATGAAGGTCAAAAGACTGCCTTACGAAAGAGAAATTAAATGTAAAAAAAGAAAAAAACTCAGTCTATTAAACCATACGAAAATGCTGTCTCCGGTTTCTGCAAGGCCTTACTGTGTAATGGGGTGCTTTTAAAAGGTAGCAATATAATGAAATATTTAGGCGCACAGTGAAATGCAGCATTAATTTTATTCCTTTTGTTCCTTATATTCGTAATACAACTTCCTAATGACATAGATTTTACGAAAGCCTCAACCCTGTTGTTTTCAGTACACGAAATGCTAAGATAGCAATTTGATGTAGAGTATAGGCCATCGGTCACAAACAGAAGCGTTTTCTTTATAATAACTGCACTCTGACAATGACGCCATGATTTCACAAGATATACAATTGCGTTGTTTTTCACAGTATGTGGTTGAAACTCTGAAGACCATAGTGTTTCTGCCAGAGAAGTTCCCTGCCCTGCTAGAGTCTCCGACGACATACAACAGAGCTATGCTGGCACTGGGCGCAGTGGCTAAGACAATGTGGAAGAACGGCGCTGAGGACGAGGCCAGAGAAATTGCGGCCGAACTACAGAACAGGCTAGGCATTCATGGTAAGTTTATCTGGCTTCAGGTAATGTTGTTATTATAATATTATGCAAAACAATACACTACAAAGTCCCCAGACATTCTGTAAGACCGAAACCAACACATTTATGTTTCCCAGAAATTTTGTGAAAACAAAATCAGCACATTCTACTTTTCCTGGAAACAGCGTAAGGTACAAAGACAGATTTGAAAAAATATACATGTTTTCCTTACAGCTAATGCTAGAGCAGCTGAAACATCACACATTCATGGCCAATAATCTGGATACGTTTGCTTAGGAACAGATACTTCAAAACCTTCCCCAAAAGCCGTTATTCCATAATTATCTGTCGTTTATGGCCCATCCCAAGAAATTCCTGTTGAGAAGTTCTTTCGTAAGGCCCGGCGCGCACGATCCTGTTTTGCCTGCTGCACGGCATGCAAACGCAGATTTTTGCTAGCTTGGCAAGGAGTTTACAGTGTTGCACACCACGCCAAAGATTGCTTGCATTGAACGGATGGTTAATTTTAACATAGTGCGCGCCGGGCCTAAAGGCGTACTTCCGAGGATGAGAAAAGGAGGGAGGGAAGGTGGAGGCCATAGGGTCGCAGTCAGGCGATACAGAACTCAAATTGCTTGAAAAGAATAGTAAAAAAACAAAAAAACAATGAGAAGTTGTATTTTGCAGAACCCAACGTTAATGACAAATAACAACAAAACTATTCAATGAAATAAAGTTCTAAAATGAAAATAAAATACAAATCATCTCGACGATGTTACTGTTTATTTTCACACAGATGCCTACGAGTACAGACAGCGCCGGTCAGTGTTGTCCGAACAGGAAGCCTATGAGGAGGACACACGGAAAGTGATTCTACTGGAAGCACTGGGCAATGCTGGTTTGGACATGTCCTACGAACACATTGTCTCACATATCAATGCCACCAACTCACAATGGGTGAAGCGTGCAGGCCTGCATGCTCTCAGAGGCTTTGAGCACGACCATGTGAGTCCAGTATATCTCTGTGTTTGGTTTTGTTTTGTTTTGTGTTTTTTAGAGCGAAAACTCAATATGCGCTCCAAACACAAATAGGTGGATTTGTCAATAAAAGCTCCATCTGGGATTTCAGTCATTTGTGTGAATGACACTCTCATGCCTTTAGTTCTCAGTTTCTAATTTTCTGTATTTCAGATGATATATCATTGTTTTTTAAAGTGGCTGTAGTAGAACATGTTTTACTTGTAGAATGATCTATACTATTTCATAGCCTCGTACTGAATTGAACTATTCTATTAAGTTCAACCAAGTTCTTGATCTTGTTTATATTGTGTTTCCCAATTTTATCGACTGGCATGTCTGTTTACGAATTCCACCTTATAATACCACATAATGCCGAATTTGTTTACAAATCACAATGAGACTAAAAATGACCATTTTACATTTAGTTGAACATTCTTTATAACCTCACTCAATCACTGGAGCATTTACATGATTTCTGACTGATTATTCAGGCTGCAAGTGTCATCCTCATGAGTGCCATGTATGACGAGCACGACACGGTCAGATATGACGCTGCTCACCATTATATCAGACACCCTGCTGCCCAGCCACACCTGATGGAAATGTTCTTGTGAGTATAGAAACTGCGAGATTTTAGTTCTTGTTTGTTCCAAGTTCACTTTTTGCACAACTGAGAAGTTCGTCGTTAAACGTTTGCGGCTTTAGTATTATGAGGGAGTTAGAATAAATCGGAAATATGAAACAGCTTTGTAAGTGCCTTGACGCATTTTAAACAAGTGTCAACGTGTGCCTTTGTTACACCCATTCTACCTTCCAGAAGATCTCCAGTTTTTTCAGGAAATGGAGACAGAAGAATTAAGAACTAAGGTCGAGAAACGTTTGTTTTACATTATACCCAACAACACACATGCACATGTATCTGCATTTCCATGTTTCCGAGATGTGCACAACATTATTTCGACGAAGTACTCAAACTGACGATGATCCCACATCACGCCCTCATGTCACGTTATGATTAATGAAGGAAAGTCTGCCTGAATATTTCTTCCTATCATAACTACCAGGGATGGAGCTGTTGGACTCATTTCACAGAGCAGGCCATATTTGAACTATTTTGGTGCATTTACGGTTCAAATCAGACCCCATTCAGTCTGATGGTACCTCTTTTTAGCTGAGAGGAAGCAAAACCATAATTATAAATGCCAGATCTGAAAGTCGTTACGAATTGAGTTCTTTACCAGTTCCTGCTCAAGCCAGTGATGTGCTTGTGCATGGCTGCATTCCATTTATAATTTTCTTTATACACAAACTACTGTATTCCAACCTTTGCCAAAATACGACGTACTAAAAACTAGAAAATGCACACCGTGATAATAACATATCGTGAAAGTGCAGGGTCTCTTAGATATTTCTTTTTCCAGATTGTGCCTAATAATTTTCACTAGCGCTCAGATCAGTCTCTGTTACTTAATTCCACTGGCCCAAGTTGCCAAATCAGTGTTGCCGGCTCTGGTGTGCTTTTTTTTTTTTTAAATAAGCTGGCTGAGTTGTTGTGAAAGAAATGAAGCCATTGGACATGAATGTAGGGGGAAACAGATTTTAAAAGATTAAGAACCATCGATCTATCCTGGCTATATTCGGAAAAAACATTGTCACTGGCTAGGATTTCCAGTAGACCTTTTCAAAATTGACATATGTGCCGCATCTGGAAAAACACAGGTGTGGAAGGATGTCTTTGAACTTTGGCAGGTTTAGTATTGTAAAGTTTACCCCTTCAGACCTCACACCGACCTTCACAAATGCATTGACATTAACTTGCATGTATATGGACGCACTGACATTTTGAAGATGAAGACATACCGTTCGGATCTGAGCGGTTTTATGGACATTACCTTGCTCATGCTACGCGTAGCATGATCCTTAACAGAAAACAGGGATGACTGAAAGTGGAGACAGAACAAGTGAGAAAACTCGTATCACCGCTAAGCTGCACCTTCAAGACTAGGAAACTGACCTTTATATTTATGAATCGTTGTCTGCATTTTGGATACTTCTTTTTTTTAATAATATTTTGATATTTTTTTCCTAACTTTGCACTTAACGGAGTCTCAAGGAGGGTAATCTACCAACAAGGACAGACAGCGCTATGACATTAACAAGATTTCAAGCTCACCTTTTATTTTTGTTTATGGTATTTTGATATTTGGCAACTCCTTTTCTCAACCGGTTGATTTTTTTTTTCCTGTCTTGTCAAATCTGGTATTCCTAAAACGGATAATCTAGCAGTAAAGGGGAAACATCACTTCAATGAATAGTGTCAGCAACAGGTTAAGAAAACTTTGAGAGTGACCACTAAAGATATTTAGCTCCTTAGTAGCTCCTTTGCTCAAACCAAGAACAGTTTTCCCACATATTATATTATCAGGAGCCCTGATGAGGATAATCTACCGGGAAAGAGAGACAACATTTCGAGTTATATTAATGGTGTCAGCCACAATTTTATTTAAAAAAAAAAAAAGACTGGGAAGTAACCTTTATATTGCTCTTTGGTAAGGTCCTTCCTCAAATATTTGACATTATAGACATTTTATCTGCCTTACATTATCAGGAGATCAAGCAAAGGGAGACAACACCACAATAAACGCTGTCAGTCATGCGAGATCCCAGCGAAGTGCACAGAATCAAGCCCTGGACTTCCAAGTGAAAACTCCCAGTGTTGATTGGACCAAAATTATCGGATCTCAGGACATTGGTGCCTCCTTTGGAATCACGCTCA
Source organism: Onchidella celtica (assembly GCA_963931925.1). NCBI lineage: Eukaryota > Metazoa > Mollusca > Gastropoda > Systellommatophora > Onchidiidae > Onchidella > Onchidella celtica. Next base: position 2,778,643 of record OZ007578.1, on the reverse strand, counting down.
AGAATGAGTTGGATTATGATATAGGTAAAGGGAGATTGGCATTAAATGAATTAAGTAATATAAAATAATGTTCAATCCTTTATTCTTTTTTTTTTTTTTCTGACATTGATTTCAGTTGTTTTTTTAAAGCTCAAGGGCTTTCAATTTGTTTGTACAGTGTATTTCAGTCCTTGTTTCAAATGCCATCTCTTAATAGAAGTTAAAATACACTGTATGACTAAAATGAACAACAGAGATGTTATATGTTACTAAGCCCCGTGCATGAAACTGTAAAGAAACGCTTGAAGAGGAAGACCAATACAAGCTTTTGGTGTTGTAACTTTTTTATTATTATTATTTCTTAGTTTAGGCTTGTTCCATTTCATAATCTGTCTCGCAACACAGTAAAGCATATTAGCTCCCAGAATGACATGTTATTCATTCATGGCTTGTGCTGTTTAAAATTATATCTGTAGCAAAAACGTGTGAGAATTATATTATGATCTACACCTGACTTGTCAAGGTCAATAAAATCATACACTTATTTGCTGCCCTCAGGTTTACTGGATACAAAAATGACCATGGACATTTACGATGAAGCATTTGTGCGTGTGAACATGGGCTTTCTGAATACTAGTAGTGAAATTATCAAGGCCCATGTGTGCTTTAAAGGCAAGGCAGACTACAACCTGAACATGCTGCAGGTCAGTTACTCCTTGTAACCCTTTTTGTCCATGCATGTATCGAGAGCGAAGGAAATGGAATGCCATGTTTAACCGTGAGGGTGTTGCACATTAAACAAATATGAGTGGGTGAGCGTGTGCGTTTAACAAGAATGCGAGCAAATTGTACTTGAATCATTCAATCAATCAATCAATTAACGAATGTAAGCATGAATAAGTAAGTGAGAGAGTCAGTCCGTGAATGTGTGTGCGAGTGAGTGGGTGAATGAGTGAGTGAATGAGTGTGAGTGAGTGAGTGAGTGCATGCATGTGTGTATGTATGCTGCTTTGTGTGTGTCTTGATATGTCTAAGTGAGCTCACCTAGCAGCAATGCAATTCAAAAACTGATTTGGTGTGTCTTTCATAGCGCGTTGTTGATATATCTAGAGAGATAATTTATGTAATTATCATGATTAGATTCTTGACATCGACACTGCAACATAATTATTTGAGATCATTGCATACATTCATTGGTTTGTTTTCATTGGTTTTCTAACTATGACAGGAGTATGATTCCATGGAGATGGAGCGAATGACTCAGTTGTACGATGCACTGAAAGAGAATGTTACAACCACCATCAAGAATGCCATGACAGCATTTAGAGCTATCATTGACAGTGGGACAACACTGGGAGATACTGTCAAGACTTTCGTGGATGACCTCAAGGCTTTACCTGATAAGGTATGAAACTTGGGGAAATCCCGTTGGGAATTCAGTGTCACAAAACTCTGAATGGCAGATACTACTGCTTTTCTGAGAATTCTCACAGTATCTTAATAAAGACACGAAGCAATTTCTGCAATGACACCAGCCACTTCTTTTACAGGAATGTTCACAGTATTGACACGTAGCAAATTCTCTAATGCCAAGAATCGCTTGTTTTTTTCAGGAGTTCCCGATCTAAACATTGTGAAATGACAATAGCTAGGCCTCTTCCAAGACTGTACAAAGAATTTCAACATGTACCAGTTGCGATTTCTCCTAATGCTATATAATTCTATATAAAACGTGTACCTCCAAAGGAACGGTGAATAAAGACAACTGGAAATTCCCTCTTCAATTTTGTATAAAAATTGAACATCAGTATTAAAAAGAACGTACATTAATAATATATGTTTTGTAGCCCGCCAGTGGAATTTTCCACTGTTTGGCTTGAATACGCAAAACTTGAAATGTCATCAATTTCTTTCACAGCATCGGTTAGGTTCTTAGTGCACCGGATCAAATCTTTTTGGACTTGGTTTTGTGGACTGTAGAGTGAAACCGGAGAGTGCACACTAGTGAAACTGAAACATCTTGCTAGTTGATTCACAGGAAGTTCAAGCCTGAGACAAGACCGATGTGAAACAGCCTTGATTATGTGCACTGTTGGATATTTTCTGAAAACGTCGAGCGCACAATTTGAATTATTTCGAAGGAAATTAACAAAGACACTATTTCAGTATTTCAGCAACAGCACGGCTGATAAGCATATTTGTTTTCTCAATGCAAAGTAAAATTTCATCAACATGGCGGGCATTACCTACCTGCTGAGAGGGAGGGGGGATGACTGGCTTAATAACATAATAACACATTGCTTCATTAGTTCACGCAGAAAGATCCAGTCCACGCGGTGGGTGTGGTTTATAATGAGATGAAAGATATACAAAAACCCAACCCACTGTTATCCTTCAAAGCCCACCCCAATATTATCTGTTCTTTGTATTTTGTGTTTCGATTTGGTGAAGACTCAGGGTGATTTCAAAAGCATTACTATTCTTTCAGCTCTTGGGATTATCTTGTTGACAAAGTTGTAGGGAAGAGAGATAAAAGTCAATGAAATAGTGATTTTTTAACTCTCGTTTTTTCAGCCTTGAGAATAAATTAGCTTACCTGTGTACAAACTGAAGAGAATGCATAGTGTTGAGAAATTCCCATGAAAGATCAGGTTTTTATGCCCGAAAACTCGTAAGCTTCGTGTCTATCGAGCTATCTATCCATCGATCTGTCTATGCAGCTATCTATCTATCTACTATCTGTCTGTTTATCTATCTATCTGGTTGGCTGTCTATCTATCTATCTGTCCGCCAGTCCGTCCACCCGCACGTTTATCTGTCTATCTGTCTATCCATCAATCTATCTATCAGTCTATAGATCTATCTATCTATCTATCTATCTATCTATCTATCTATCTATCTATCTATCTATCTATTTATCTATCTATCTAACTATCTAGCTATCTATCTATCCATCTATCTAACAACTACCTATCTATCTATCTATCTATTTATCTATCTATCTATCTATCTATCTATCTATCTATCTATCTATCTATCTATCTATTTATCTATCTATCTAACTATCTAGCTATCTATCTATCCATCTATCTAACAACTACCTATCTATCTATCTATCTATCTACTATCTGTCTGTTTATCTATCTATCTGGTTGGCTGTCTATCTATCTATCTGTCCGCCAGTCCGTCCACCCGCACGTTTATCTGTCTATCTGTCTATCCATCAATCTATCTATCAGTCTATAGATCTATCTATCAATCTATCTATCAATCTATCTATCTATCTATCTATCTATCTATCTATCTATCTATCTATCTATCTATCCAGTTCGTTGTTAACCTTCTCTCCCCTTCTCTCTTTCGGCCCCTCTCCCAAGCTGTGCTCCATCCCCCCACCCCCTCCCCCTTCCATTTCCTTGTTTCATTCGGCCTTGCACAGTTTATCCTACAGTCACCATTAAATCGCATAATCTTGTCGTTGTGAACACACAGAGATATCGAAACGCTACTGAGAGGATGGGTTTTTTGTCTGTCTTGCTATAATTAGCGTCATCAAGTGGCTCAGGCAGAATCCAATGAAGGATACCTGCTACAACCATTAACCCAGCCTAGTACTGCAAGGGTATAGTAAAAAGCTGAGCCATTGCATTGATTCTAACATTGCTGGCCTCGATAATATTGCTTACGTACAGCTCACACGCTGAAGTACGCGTGATAAAGTTGTACTACATCACATCAATGCAAATTGGAAAATGTAGACCATTTGCCGGGCAGAGTAATTGGTCTGCGGGCCGTGTCAAATGCAAGGTGTCTCATCAAATGTACACACAATTGAACTGCTTAATGTTGTTCGCAACTCCACTGAACTGCGTTGTCTTCGGTGTCTGGCCCAGAACGGGCCCGGCCATCAGTTTGCACACATTATTGTGATAGCTGAAATATTTACACAGCTGTCCGGTTTAATTTGAATTATAAATCTTGGATTATATATCTTAATGTACATTACATTTATACATATTATTCAAAGTGTGTATACGCTAGTCCATTCACACTCTGCGCTCAGCGTTTTCGTAACCTGCCACACATCGATATTTCTTTGCTTGGGTGTGTCTGCCTGTCAGTTCTTCTGCCAGTTGGTATATCTGCTGGTGACTTTGTCTATCTATTTATCTATCTGTCAGTCTATCTATCTATCTATCTATCTATCTATCTATCTATCTATCTATCTATCTGTCTGTCTGTCTGTCTAGCGATCTATCTATCTATCTGTCTGTCTGTCTGTCTATCTGTCTGTCTGTCTATCTGTCTCTGTCTGTCTGTCTATCTATCTATCTTCTATCTGACTGTCTGTTTATCTGTCTGTCAGTCTGTCTAGCTATCTCTTTGTCTGTGTATCTATCTATCTATCTATGTATCTATCTAGCTATCTATCTATATATCTATCTATCTATCTCTCTGTCGGTCTGTCTGTCTGTCTTTTTATATATGTATATATATATATGTATATAGACATGTCTACGTGCGTGCTCGCCGTTCTAATCATTTCACTTTCTTTGCACAGAGATTATTGTGTAAACCGTATGAGTATCAGTGAGCCAATCCCTGCCCGCAGACATTCACAGAAACCCTCAAAGCTCATACTTGGAGGCGTTCTTTCTTTGCCAAACTCCTAATTGGCTAAAAAATATTTTGTATACATTTTGATTAACCTTGTCATTTTATCCTCAAATGCCACCGCACCCACTGTATTGTTTTGAGGAATCCATGTAAAGCTGATACGAATGAACGGTGAAGACAATAAAGATTTCAAGATAAAGCGTACCCATTCCTTGTAATTCCCTTTTGGTGTTGTGACATTCCTATTGTGAGCTTCTTGTACTACGGATAAAGAAGAGATACCCAAAAGTTTACAACATAAACCTATTATAGACATCAGTTAGATAATTAATGAGCGCTTTTATGAAGACTGTTCCAGGAGACTCTATCTTCATTTTATCCTAGCACAAAGTTAATTTAATGATACATAAGTATACGGGGACCGCCCCCCCCCCTCCCCCTACAAACAAATATTCAAAATGTAGAAAATAACCACACAAAAAAAACAAAAGAAACTGAACATAAATCGACCATTAACTGTAACTGCTGCTGGTTCTGCCACGGTGGAAAAGTCATATTTATTTCATGGTTTCTTTCTTGTTTGTCTCTAATGCACGGCTTTGCAACATTTTTTGGCCACACTGATGTAAGCCCTGCTGTGACCGTACATAATAATTATATCTTCTGTACTTTTTTTTTTCTTGGTCAAATCTCTACAAATCGTTTCTATGAACCAACTGTTTCTAAGAAGTACTTTAAAATGAAATGTCAACTAATGATTTAAAATTAACACCAGTCACTAATAACCCAGTACGATTTGAAAGTGGCCGACAAAACTTTGTTAATATAATCTACTGTTTATTTCTTTTGTTTATAATTATTTTTATTTTCTTTTTTTTTCATCAAACAAAATTCTGTAATCATTGGATCTTCGTTTTAGGTTCTCCACCTGGGAGACAACGCAGCCACGGGCCTACAGACACTTGGGGAGTTAGACGTTGAAGAGATGCCTACATTTGTCGGCTTCATAGTCTTTTTTAACAAGTCAAAAGTGGGTCATGACATAACGTCTAACTTTTATATTTACAGTGACGTAACATTATTCTGCGTCATTAAAAATCTTTTTGTTAAAATTCTCAAGTTGGTACCGGCGTTTGTTCTACATTCAGTAACTTAATTGATACATACTGCTAGATCTAGGTCAGGTACCCACCAGATATGAAGTATTTCCGGGAAGTTGGCCATTATGACCTGCCCACCGAAATTAAGTTGGTAATTTTTTGACATGCGTTTGCTTCCTGCTTTATCAGAATGAAATAGATATCCCCGTAAACTTAAGTCGCATTAGTCTTCACTGCTTGTTTACACAGCTAGTGCTTCTAATTCTGTGTCACCATGTGTCGTATTTCCACTCAATCATCAAACGCGTTTTTAAATTGCCGCAGTCCTAGTTTTGTCTAATCCTATAAGGGGAAATGGATGAGATTCTTTTGTTTTTCTTTCACGTTAAAATATCTGTGGCAATTTAATAGTCTTTCAAATCTTATTGGCACTGAGTTTTGATGAAATACCCCGGGAAGTGTGTATGAGCGGGGTTCAACCTTTAATTTATTGCTCTGTCAGATATCACAAGGGCACTTTCAGCCGCAAAACTACTAAACATTTCGATCGGTGATGGCACAAACTTACCTTTAACGGAGGGCACAAATTCCATAACTTCACCTGCTCACATTTTTAAGGTCCTCATCGTATAAAATGGCGATTTGTATTATTAAAGCTCTGGCATAGTGGGGTAACAAATACAAGAGGAGTAAAGCAGAACACAATGTGTCCAGCACCCCCCCCCCCGCCCCTCCACCACCCGAAGAAAAAAAAGGTCACCTGTCCTTAATGAAGTGAAGCTCTTAATCGAGTCTGAGAAGTACATTTTTACAGTTCGAAAAATAAGCCAGGTTGGCAAAGTTTGCAGTCAAGTAGAGATAGGTTGAAAAAACATTTCGTCTCAGGAGATCAAGTTTTGATTATGATAGTATGAAGTTCTTCTCAGACTTTAACTTAATGTCTTCCAAGGATGTTTAGAGGGTCTGGGAGTCGGGGGAGTCTATATCTGTGTGTGGGAGGGGGGGGGGGAAGGGTTCGGGGTCTACGAATAGAACTGGGCCAGTAAACAAACAAACGTGACAAGCCACAAGCTTTAGCAAGCCTGTACTCGTTCGGTGCGAAAAGGTAAATTGGCCCCTTTTTTATCTTTAACAAGCAAAAACGTCGTACTATTTCGCCAACAATTTCGACATTGAAGATACTCTCATTATATAACATGAAAGTGGGATAGCATAAAAAAGCTGATGTTATCCAGTTCTGATAATATCAAAAACCTTGAAAAAAATATTTGTTCCGTATTATTAAAATGCAGGAAAAACAAGAAGGCTGGATATTGTAACTATTTTGTGTATGTAATCCGTATCTTGTGTATAATAGTGGGGGTCAATCCAGGCAAGGGATGATAGATATATTGAAATCTTATCCCACGTTGTTTTCTTGTACGCTTGCGTTGTTGGGGCTTTATTTGTTCAGCTAATGATGAAACATAGAACTTTACATAAGCTTATTCTTATATAACAAATAACAAAACAAAACAAAAAACGGGGGCGGGAACTCGAGATCTTTATCTGACAGATGGCCCATTGGCGTTTCTACAACTACGGGTGCACCTACACTGAAAAGTACGAGCAGATGTTAAACATTAAAAGATGAACACTGGTAGATCTATACTATTTTACCATCCTCATTGTGCGAATGTTATTGTGGTTGAGTAGACGAATCGGATTGCGCGATTATAAAATTATCGTTTTCTTCATTGAAATTAGTCAGCACGCTCTTGGTGAAGAATTCAATGCTTGGTAGGACAAAATTGATCGTAACTCTAACCTTGACACTAGTCCTAAGAAATTCTTCTTAAACCAGAGCATGGGGCTCTTTCCGATCGCTAATTTGGCAAGGAAGATGATGCTGAACGACACCCTGGGTATCTGAAATCTAACAAGTAAAATATTTCCGAACGCATTTCCTTCGGTTACATCACTTCTATGTGGTTAATCCACAACTGAACTAGTCACTTCAGATTAACTTTGATTTGCATTTCATATTTAAAAAATGATGATGTATAAACTCTTCAATTATAATGTTTAAGGTTTCCACCTATTTCCACATAAGTGAATTTGGAAAAAGTAATTTTCTGAAGGGGCCATCATACTAAGCCTGGAACGACATAGACAGCTGCTGGCATACAAAAATGAACACCAGAATTTCCTGTATTCTCTCAGTAAATCCGGGAAGATCCTGTCATACCCAGTCAGACATAGTCAGCTTCCGTCATTATCTCTTGGGTGTAGAATTTAAGCCTGACAGCAACTGGCTGTGATGTTCCGGGTTTAGTATGATATCCCCCTAATGGAAATTTTCATCCAATCGTTTTAAAGATCTTGCCTATTTAGTAACGGCACGAATTTTGAAAGGCACTCTAATAAAAGTATTATACTGGCAAAACAATAAACGTTAAATTTTTGTATAGCGGCTACGAATGAAATAAGCTGTCCGCTGACCTAAAAATGTTCACCAATGGTGTTATTATAAGATGTAAGCCCCTAATGTGTCTTAGGATATTTTGGTGAATGAATAAAGTAAGTTCTAAGTAATGCAAGCCTCCAGAAATTTACTGGCATCCGACCAGTTCCTTCATACTGCTCTGTTCAACTGTTGGAACAGTGGCGGCAAGAACTGTTTCGTCTAGTCCTTCTTTAAGGCTGCTTGTTTATTGAGTCAAGACTGCCCTGTGTCTGTTCTGACTCAGTGCGAGAGATTTCTCTCTCCGACAGCTGACTCAAGACAGTTTTGATGCGTCCAAACTAGTGAGACAGACATTTTGTTTCAGTGTCGCCAGTGTGTGAGCTTCCATTTAAGTCCATAGTTCACATCCCACAGTAAAGCCAAAACAAAACAGATTCAATTCAGCTCTCTACCACAGTGCCGCATTGAATAGGCTTTATGGGCTCCATCCCACGGGCCTCAGCCAGCTGAAGGACTCCAGAGCTTAAGTAAAATTATAAATATCAAACCTTATTTCAATTTTTAGTGCAGGGCGTTCTCCTTATTTTTATGAAAATTGTAACAAATCCCAGACTCTCTCGCACATGCCATTAGCTTGCGGGTGATGTGGGGTGGTAGTGATGGGCTGTATGCTAAATAAACGAAACAATTCCCTCATCATATCCTACGTAAATTGCGCGCCCCTATCAGATAAGATCTGTTCCGGTATTCCCACTCTAGAGAAGATGCCAAACAACGCTTCTGCTACTGCCTCTGACGTTATAGTCCGAAGCGGAACTGCCTCTGGCCATCTCGTAGCATTACAAATGACCGTTAAAAAAAATCGATTTCCCCTATCGGTAGCTGGGTGAATGGGGCCAACAAGATCAATCGAAACCTTCTTAAAAGGCTCCGAAACCGTGGGGATATTCTGAAGAGGGGCCTGGGGTATACGACACTTGTGCGTCGTCTTTTGGCACGCACTGCACGTCTTACAATATAACCGTACATCTCTGTGTATTGACGGCCAATAAAAATTCTTGAGGACTCTTTCTTTGGTTCTAGCTATTCCCATATGACCCGCTAGTGGAACATCGTGGCCCAACCGCAATACTGTTGCAATTAGCAACCCTGGCACGACGACCTGCTTTAGAACGGAAGCCACTGTGACGTACTTACGGAACAGAATGCTCCCCTGGATAAGAAAGGAAGATTAACCGTTCTTATATCTCCTCGTTTTCTCAGTTCGCGCCTCCTCAAAACATGGACTTAATGATGGATCCTCCTTTTGTAATTTCGCCAAGCGCTCTGGTGTGATATCTAGGTTGACCACTGGCGTCGCCAAAGGTCTAATTTTACCCTTATCAGCTACCTGTCGACGTGTCTCGACCGCGGCACAAAAGTCAATACCTTAAGACTGTGACCATGCCTGTACATGCTCTGCAGAAGGAGAAATCACATGGGACACATTACCAATAATGAGCTGAGCCCCTGGGAAGAACCCAACGACTGCTTCGACTTCCCCGCTAAGAAAAGGTGTATCAATCACTATCTTTGCCATAGGTAATTTCTCAATGGCCCCTGAAAATTGAATGCATGGGACAGTCTCACCTGTAAGCTGTGACTGGTGAATGCAGTCTCTATGCACTCCCACAACGGTAGATCCTGTATCACGCAAAACCGACACCGGTTCGTCCCCAACAAACCCCGGATAAACCCTAAGACCACCCCCTGTATGACATGAGTTAATAACGGGAATCTTTCTCCCGCAAGGTAAAACACCGGAAGATAATAATTTTTCACAACTGGGACACTTAGAATACTGTCCGCCTCCGTTGTCCGATGTAACACACGCGGCTGCATGCTGAAACTTACCAGGAGAACATTGAGTGGTGCCACTATGATTGCCATCCACGCTCGCCGCTATCCTACCCGCAGAACAATTTACGCTAATGTGATCTGCTCTTCCGCAGTTTCAACATTTCGCGGCCCTACACTCTCGTGAAAAATGACCCACGCGTCCGCAAGTCCAACACTCCGCTCCCTGTGCTCCGCAAGACCTGGGTCCCCGTGACCCATCGCGACCGGAACTCACGTCCCTCTGCCGTCGATCATCGGCAAAGGTTACGAAACGCCCTCGGCCATTACCGCGACCTCGCCCTCCTGTTCAGTCAAACTTATTGGGCACATATGCAGGTGATTGGCCATACCCCCTACGTGGGACCTGAGTTTGTCCATTAAAGTTGCCACGCGGACGCGACCTGTCTCTACCATGTCCTGTCGGCGACCCCTCAACAACAGTGACGTAACCGGCATCCTGCACGTACGTCCTCGCCACTGGTTTGGACGGATGTGCCGTACGGTATGCTTCCGCAAACTTTGACGCCTCCTGCACCGTCGCGGGTTCGTTTTCTTTAAGAAAAGCCACCAAATCATTAAGGCACGTCGCGTATAGTTGGTCACGGATCATTAGGTCCTTCAATTTCGCAAAATCTGTGCCCACATGCGACAAGTCCAACCAGTTCGTGAAATACTCCGTCAGTCTGGCGACGAAGGCAGCAAAGTCCTCCCTAGAATCCGCACGTGCTCGCCTAAACTTCTCCCGGAAATATTCCTCCGTACGCGCAAATCGGCGAAGCAGCAAAGACTTCAGCTTATCGTAATCATGCAATGACTCGCGCTGCAACTCCTTAAAATAAATCAACGCTCGACCCTGCAATAAGGATGCCAGGTAAGTGGACCATAACTTCTTATTCTCCCCCCATTGCAGTTGTGCATTTAGTTCGAACCTGTAAAGGAAGGCGTCTATATCGTCCTTCCGGTCGTCGAACGTCGGCAGCTTAATCCGAACACCACTTTTATTTTGTCCCTGCCGCTCAACTGTTTCCGTTGGCGCATTCTTTTTGATTTCCAATTCCGCGATTCTTACTCGCGCCTCTATCTCCCGCTCTTGAGCTTCTATCTCCTTTAACTTTAATTCCTGCTCCCTTTCCTGCTCCTTTACTTTAGCCTCTCTCTCCCTATCCTTAGCCTCTCTGTCCCACTCTCTATCTCTAGCCTCTCTTTCCCGCTCCCTATCTCTAGCCTCTCTTTCCTGCTCCCTCTCCCTGGCCTCCTTCTCGCGCTCCCTATCCTTAGCACGCTCCTCGCGCAACTCCGCCTGCTGCTCTTTAATCCAGCTGCGCAGCTCCTCTCCTTCAAGGCAAAGTTCCTTACCCAACCTCATGAGTTCCTGGAGATCCGCCATTTCACGGATTTATGAATCTAATAACAATTTGAAATATAATAACCTGTCGGTATACCTACTATAGATGACACGACCAGAGACCCGAGATCACACCAAATATAACAGCACCCAATTGTCTCAAATGCAATTCAGAAAAATATCTAACTGAACATTTTATATCATACTCTCTAACTAATTCTATATTCACAAGATGTATAGCACTATTTGATAACAAAAGAGAAAAGAAAAGACAAAAATGAGGAAATTCAGAAGAAAGACCACAAAGACATCAAGGAACAACGAACCAGACCAGAACAAAGGTTATTAAACAAACAAAAAAAAAACTGGGAAAAAAATGCAACCCAACTACGCCTATTACACTACAAGGTACGAACAAGAACAGAGCCTGAAAAAAAGAACGTATCTACAGATAGGTAAGACAAGGGGGACAAGAGAATACGTCTTCCTGCAAAACAGAGAAGATATCAACGCTACAACTAAACAAATAGAACGCCCTAAAGAACTGTTCACTGTGATGAACGCGGTTCCAAAATTTATCCCACCTCCCTAAGAGGATAAAATACGCTCACCACAGCAAACCCACTCCACCGCCCGTATAATCTATAACGACAACAAAAACAGCAAAAACAGAGAAAAAGACAGATGAAAAGACAGCCCTCAACCCAGGGCACAAAATTTTCACTTAACTCGCAATTCTGACTATAGCTTCTCCCCTTGTCTCGGAGCTCTGGCTGCTTGCCTCCTCAGGCTGCCACACACACTCTCTGCAGAAATTTAAGTACACATTAAATACATATTCATAAAAATACATGCATCAATACATATTCATAAAAATACATACATCATATCATGAAATTCCCATTCATCCAACCACAGAAATACAACTAAACGGATGAATACACAATGTCAAAATGACCACAGGTAAACTAGACGTAACAAAGGACGAGCCCCCACTGTAACAAATCCCAGACTGGGACTTGTACTAATTAAGACAGGACGACAATCACGAACAGACAATTATAACACGTAACATGACAACCAATCAGGCTCACACATTTATTATACATAAAGAATAGGACATACATGCAATTATATAGGTTACGCTATTCAAAGCAAATACCATCCAATAGTCATCCTTCCCACATTCATTCTTCTCTCTGGGTCCACAACCCGATAGTTACGTATTCAATATTACTCCGGCCTCAACCTCTCATTAAGGTATGTACTACTTGCGGCCTATCTTACTGGCTCCTACTCAACCTAACCTCAATATCTCAATATCACCTCAATCTCAATATCACATTAATATCTCAACTCATACGTCCCTGTCTGTGGCCAGACTGCCACGACTAATGGGCTCTCGCCGTCCTGCACGACAGCTTCACTCCAGCTGGCCTGTGGGTAGCCTTCTGCGCAACCCCGGCACCAGTCTCTCCACCGCGGGTGGTCTCACTGCCCGACCCCGGCACCTATAAGCATAACATTACATCTCTATAACACCATACAATTACTATCCACTTCACCACTCATCACGAACCATCAAGCGTACACACAACAGTCCACGTTTCACTCACCACACATCTGCACTTCTCTACAGTAACACACCTCCACCGCATTACACAGCACTCAGACTCGCTACAAATCCATGATCCTAACTTACATGTATCGCTCATTGCGCACATCTCTATACACAGTAATTAATGGCTTTCACATTCCTCACATATAACTTATTTACATCATGGTCACAGGAGAATATAGTACATCAATCGTCATAATTATCAATCATAGTTCAACCTACCAGTCATCACTGGAAAACACACTAACACTCCCGACTGCTTTCTTTACGTCTGTCCACTTGGACCATTCGGCTTGCAGTGACTTAGAGGGACAGCGATCTCGCCTCGTCTAATTCCCACTCACCACATTCCACGCTTCCCATTACTTGTCTGCCGTGAGTTAATTTTACTCTACTCCCTTCCCCCCGTAATTATTAGCTATCGCTCACTCGCTCGTGACAAAAATGTTGACAGGTTTTATATGTAATAATTTACATGACATAATGCCTTATGAGTTGAATAAACTGATTTCAGGAATCCGAAAGTAGTTCTTTAATAAATTATTACTGGCGGGCCTCACAGTATCTTTAGACAAGGTGCCTACAGAATCGTAATCCGGCCTTGCTCCACCAGCTTAAAATATCGAATAGTTGGCAGTTATGTGGACCTAAATTAATTTACATCGGGCCAACACTGAATAATCCAAACCTCAAGTTGAGATGCTGTACGGTTACTACATTTTATATAATCATTATATCCACAGAGAATGTTGCAGACCAGCATCGTTATTCCGTATTCCAGCAAGCAGATATTCGTCTCTATCTCCGACATTGCCGGTATGATCACTGATTTCAACTCTGACCCGAAGACTGCCATGACAACAGTTATGAGCAACACCGTGACGTAAGTACCGTGTGAGCTATAGTGTGGTTGGTGTCGTCACTGGAGTTGGTGTCATTTTTACTGTATTGTCCGTGCTTCTTTTGTAAAAGAGGCGTTGGTAGGATTATCATTTGTCGTTGTTATTGTTAAATGTTGTTCTGGTTCTTGCTCTTTTCCTTTCTCTTCTTCTCTTTCTTCTCCTTCCTCTTCTTCTCTTTCTTCTCCTTCCTCTTCTTCTCTTTCTTCTCCTTCCTCTTCTTCTCTTTCTTCTTCTTCCTCTTCTTCTCTTTCTTCTCCTTCCTCTTCTTCTCTTTCTTCTCCTTCCTCTTCTTCTCTTTCTTCTTCTCTTCTTCTTCTCTTTCTTCTCCTTCCTCTTCTTCTCTTTCTTCTTCTTCCTCTTCTTCTCTTTCTTCTCCTTCCTCTTCTTCTCTTTCTTCTTCTTCCTCTTCTTCTCTTTCTTCTCCTTCCTCTTCTTCTCTTTCTTCTTCTTCCTCTTCTTCTCTTTCTTCTCCTTCCTCTTCTTCTCTTTCTTCTTCTTCTCTTCTTCTTCTCTTTCTTCTCCTTCCTCCTCTTCTCTTTCTTCTTCTTCCTCTTCTTCTCTTTCTTCTTCTTCCTCTTCTTCTCTTTCTTCTTCTTCTCTTCTTCTTCTCTTTCTTCTTCTCCCTCTTCTTCTCTTTCTTCTTCTTCCTCTTCTTCTCTTTCTTCTTCTTCTCTTCTTCTTCTCTTTCTTCTTCTTCCTCTTCTTCTCTTTCTTCTTCTTCTCTTCTTCTTCTCTTTCTTCTCCTTCCTCTTCTTCTCTTTCTTCTTCTTCCTCTTCTTCTCTTTCTTCTTCTTCCTCTTCTTCTCTTTCTTCTTCTTCTCTTCTTCTTCTCTTTCTTCTTCCTCTTCTTCTCTTTCTTCTTCTTCCTCTTCTTCTCTTTCTTCTTCTTCCTCTTCTTCTCTTTCTTCTTCTTCTCTTCTTCTTCTCTTCTTCTTCTCTTTCTTCTTCTTCCTCTTCTTCTCTTTCTTCTTCTTCCTCTTCTTCTTCTCTTTCTTCTTCTTCCTCTTCTTCTCTTTCTTCTTCTTCTCTTCTTCTTCTCTTTCTTCTCCTTCCTCTTCTTCTCTTTCTTCTTCTTCCTCTTCTTCTCTTTCTTCTTCTTCTCTTCTTCTTCTCTTTCTTCTTCTTCCTCGTCTTCTCTTTCTTCTTCTTCCTCTTCTTCTCTTTCTTCTTCTTCCTCTTCTTCTCTTTCTTCTTCTTCTCTTTCTTCTTCTTCTCTTCTTCTTCTTCTTTCTTCTTCTTCCTCTTCTTCTCTTTCTTCTTCTTCTCTTCTTCTTCTCTTTCTTCTCCTTCCTCTTCTTCTCTTTCTTCTTCTTCCTCTTCTTCTCTTTCTTCTTCTTCCTCTTCTTCTCTTTCTTCTTCTTCCTCTTCTTCTCTTTCTTCTTCTTCCTCTTCTTCTCTTTCTTCTTCTTCCTCTTCTTCTCTTTCTTCTTCTTCCTCTTCTTCTTCTCTTTCTTCTTCTTCCTCTTCTTCTCTTTCTTCTTCTTCTCTTCTTCTTCTCTTTCTTCTTCTTCCTCTTCTTCTCTTTCTTCTTCTTCTCTTCTTCTTCTCTTTCTTCTCCTTCCTCTTCTTCTCTTTCTTCTTCTTCCTCTTCTTCTCTTTCTTCTTCTTCCTCTTCTTCTCTTTCTTCTTCTTCTCTTCTTCTTCTCTTTCTTCTTCTTCTCCTCCTGGTTCATGTACGTTTTTCTCTGCCATCATAGAAGATCTGTCACTGAGAATTTTTTTCATCAGTAATTGATTGATTAAAATTTAATAGCTCTTTTTGTTGTTGGTGTTGTCGTTGTTTTGTTTTGATGTGTCGCTTGCATTTTTGTTTCTATTCTGGTAAATTTAATTGTTATGAGGTGTTTTTAGAGATATTTGCTGGGAGCTTCTGGTAGGATTTCCGTCCGTCCGATCCTTTTGTTAGATCTTGTTTAGCGTCTTTCTTTTTCCTGTCATAGTATGACCGTTTTCGTGAACTCAAACTTGGTCCTGCTTTTGGCTTTGCACACATGTGAAAGCTGAAAATACCCTCTCTTTTCATGTCAAAATTTGGTATTTAATGTCCAGACTTTCATAACTATCTAGGGTATGAGTGGGGTAAAGGGCTATCTTCACAAGTACTAAACCAATGCGACATCTTGATTTTATGCTTTTGTATGATCTTATCTCAAGGAGTTAATTAGCCTTCTCTTCACTTCGTGCCATTGGTTAGTTCTGTAATAGAGCGCGTATTTTTGTTTTGTTGTGGTTACACGTTCCTTCTCAACACCGTTAGGCAGTTTTGCAACCTAGGCCTGGCTTACGAACAGGCCGCTGGCGAGTGTGCGCCTTAAAAACACCGTCAAAAGTTACATTGGGCCCCAATGGAAGAACGGACTGGAACCGGGGACCTCTTGAACCTATGGCAAGTGCTGTAACTGTTGAGTTACTGTGACGGCTAGAGTATCTGCTTAAGATTTTGTGCAAATATGATCATCATTTGTGCAGTATTCGAATCATGAACCCCTCGCACCTGGTTCAAGTGCTCTAACCTTTTTTTTTTCACTTCGCTGGCTAGAAGATCTGCTTAAGATTTTGTTAACGCTTGTTTTATGTAGGAAGTTAGACTGGTCCCTTGAGACAAACTGCTTGATACGTCTTTTTTTTTTTTTATCTATATTTTTATATTGTTTTGTTTCTTCCAGGATTGGGAACCAAGTCCAAGCCATGATTGATGCCTTGCAAGATGCTAAAGCTGTAGCTTTCTTCACTCAGAGTACGTGAAAAAGATAACACAAAAATTATCTATTTATACCCTGAAATAATGTTCCGACAGCAATAGGCAGAAATCAATATTGGTCTGTTTTGAAGGTTATTAATATGTTAAATTATGTTATTGATGAATGAAACAGGCTTGACAAGGTCAAGGCTATGCCAGATTTTTTTAAAATGTGGCTGTAAACTTGATGCTTTGTTGACAGGGAAAAAATATATAGATTACTATATTGTTGACAGCCATCAGAGATTTTGCCGCAATATTGGACTTTTATTTTTTTCGTGGCCAACATGTTATTCCCAAAACACGATCATACGAAGAATATTAATGCCAAGCTTCAACTTCCATGTTTCTATCGTTTTTTTTAATGATTGTTCCAATTGTCAAACCTACAATGATAATTATCCCTATTCTGTTAAACATGAGCGGTTTGTGTCAAATTAGTGTAGCGCTAATCGATTTTGACCGGCCAGCTACTTGCATGGTGACGTCACGACATTTAGTTTCAATGACATCTCTCGCACCAGCCGGCTTACTAAAACATTGTGTCGTGACGTCACTATTCAACTTGTTGGCCTATCGAACTTGGCTAATGCTCGCTTAGACTAGTGTACTGGGTTCTTTTTTAACTGATGCCGTTGTATATGTCAATGCTTTTTATTTTCTTTTTTTTCTGGCATCATTTGTCACATTGGTGGAACAGTTACTTTCGCATTAATGTTGCAGTTGTCTGAGATAGATTGCGCAAAAGGAATTATGTTTTGTTTTGTTTTCAAATTTAGTCTGATTTCTTCCATTTTTCATGTTTTTTGGAATTTGTTATATAGTATTCTTGTTGTTTTTTTCGTAACACGGGGCATTGCATTATACAGTTTGTTTTCTCTTTTGCTCCATATTTGAATTTTTGTTACCCTGAGACGCTGTCCAGTTGCACCAGTCGCTACGTATATCAGTTTTCGTAATTTTCTTTCTTAAATGGACGAATTTCTCAGAGACCAAACCTCACTGGTGGAACATGAAGCAACAGAAGGATGAACTGAACGTCATGGCTGTGGAAGCCACGGCAGCTCTGAACAGTGCTGGGGCCGCCTGGGTTTCAAACATTGGCTACGACGAGCTGAAGGAATTTTCTGGCGGTAGAAAAACATTGGTAAGGGGTGGCTTTTTATGATGAGTAGCTACAGTGTCATTCGTTGGACGGCGGTCACATTGTCACACCGAAATTTAGATCATACTTCTCCATTCAACCCTACGAAATGCGTCTTTGCGACTTAAAACGATTGCAAACAAATTATAAAGGCTGAATTTTGTCGGAAATGGACGTGTCCACAAAACTTACCTGTCCAAAATTGAGGCGGTACACAAAGTTTCACAATTTTCGGACACGTTATCACGGAGTTTTAGGTGCTTAATCTAGCTTCATTATAGCCATATATCCTTCAACTATTTTGGACCTTTTGTCTGGAACCAGATACCCTTGAACATTCGTGAATCACCGAATCTTGAAAGCTTTAAGAAAAGTGTAAAACATCACCTTTTCCTCCGAAACTGTTAAATTTTCAAAATTCTATTCTGTACTTTGATGTTACAATTGATTATATAAGCTAGTGCTACATGACTAAGAGCGTCTATGTGTGTGAAACTGAAAGTTGGTGTGGATGAGAGTGCGTGTTTTAGTATGAGACTAGCTGAGGTCCCCGGCCCTGCCCGGGATAAATCGGTTTGAATATAAGTTTCAGTTCTGGGTGGTTATTATGGACCTGCTTCATCTTGCCTGTTACTTATTTGTTTATTTTATTTTTGTTTGTTTGTTTTTAAATAAGTCTTACTGCTCTGCCTTTGTGAGTTGACACCCTGCGCGTCCCGTACAACAGCTTGATTTGCACACGGGGTAGTGTGTTTGATAGTGAACACATCGCAGGAAGTGATAACGAAACCTTAAAATGGCGAACGATGACTCGAAATAGATCTAAATGATGCCGGAACAATGAAAAATGAAACGTAGAAGCCTGAACATTTCATAATTTCTAATATAGCCCATGTTAATTTCGCATTGATGATAATGCTGTTATGCAAAGTTTGAAGCCTGAGTGTGATGCGGTTCCTGAGCCTTAGGTGACCAAAGTTTCGAGTTACCAAAATATCTTACTACACTCGGCCCTGTCTGAGCTGTAAAAATGACGAATCGGAAAACCTCGAACGGCCCATTTTGTTTTCTATTTTTCTAAATTTTTAAGGTTGTTGCATCATTAAAATGAATTGGTACAAACCTTGCTCAGTCTTTGAACTACTTTCAGTAATTTTTTCACGGCTCTACGTTCAGTAGTTTTTTTCAACTATAAAGTACAACCGTCCATTTTTACCCAATTATATAGATTATATAGATTTATAAAGTGTATGCATGAATTATTGATGCAATGTACAGCGCATTGAGTAATAATTTTATTAGAAATGCGCTATAGAAATTCTATTTATTATTATTATTTATTAGTAAGATTAGATTTCTTTGTGTTTTGATGTTCTATTTTTCTTTTTCAAAGGGCTCTAAGACTTTCCCTCTTCCCACGTGTGAATTCACCTATCGTTGTTTTTCTTTCTTCAACCATCTCAACTGCATCTCATGTCTGAGATGTGAATTTAACAAAAAGTGAAGAACTTTGTTCATATTCTAGAGTATTCAGTTAGTCATACTGTTTTTTGCTTGTTTATTATCTTTCGTTCTTCCAATATTCTTTTAAGTGACGCTCCTTTGGTTTCTCTTTATTCGTCTGTCTATGTGAATATCAGTGGCTTGTTTAACTGCTTTTCTGTGAGCCTTGTGATATTTCTGTTACACGCTTGCTGGCGCTCTATCTATCTATCTATCTATCTATTTATCTATCTATCTATCTATCTATATATATATATCTTTCTATCTATCTATTTATTTATTATCTCCTAATCAACTAGTTTTTTAATGTCTGACCTCATTTCGGCCGGCTCCAGCAATTTCACATCCAGAAACATTATTCTTAGCGTACCATAAAGGGAAATAACCACAGTTATTTCCATGCCCTGACCCAAGACAGATAACTTCGATATAATATGGTCTGCTGGTCTCAGAAATGCACATCCAGACATTCTTTGGAACAGTTAACACTTTACGTGTCTTGTAGAATGTACTACCTGTAAATATTTGACGTTTTTAACATTCATTTTTCGTACAGCTATAATAATAATAGGCTCTTTTCGTCTTGGCAGACGATCTAAGCAGCTATATGTGTCCTACTTCTGCAGCTACGCTCGTGACTGATTCTGCCTATATTCGACAGGCACGCTCTGTCGCAGAATCTGCATATGAGGGAGGTGCCATAGGGCAATGAGTTATCTTTTCTTGTCTGGCGTTTTGCCTCAAGGGCTGCAACAATGTTTTTTTCATGGTGTTTTATGCCAGAGTCCACTGATGTTTTCCATGCTGATCTGTCTTCTGCTGTCGTCTCCCAGGTTCTCAAATCGATGTTACTTTATCATACTGCTCTTGCATGTATCTTTGTACCTCAGTTTTGGTCTTCCTCTGGGTCTGCTACCTGTAGCCATTACACCATATAAGAATTGCTTGGGGATTCTGTTGTCGTCCATCCTCTTCAAATGCCCCAGCCATCGCAGTCTCTTTTTGCACAAGATGGTCAACATGGTTGGGAGTGCTGCCCGTATCAAGACCTCTGTGTTGGTAACTTTATCTTGCCAGCTGATGCCAAGGATCTTGCGGAGGCATCTCAAGTGAAATCCATTCAGTTTCTTCTCTTGTCTTGAATATAACGTCCAGGTCTCTGAGCCATAGAGGAGTGTGATCAATATACATGTTTCATATATCCTGATCTTTGTTTTTCTATTTAACATTTTGTTATTCCAAGCTCTTTTGTTTAATTTTCCAAAGGCTGTGGCTGCTTTTCCTATTCGGGCACCTATTTCGCTATCTAATGAAGTTGAAGAAGTCATTGTTGATCTCAGGTAGCAAAATTTCTGGACAGTCTCCAACTGGTTGTTGTTCAGCTTGATGTTGCATTGTGTTGTGCCATCTTGTGTCATAATAACAGTCTTCTGGACGCTGATAACAAGAGAGAAAGCTTTACATGCTTGTGATAAGTAGTCCATCATTGATTGTAGTGTGGACTCGCTATGGGCAACTAGTGCTGCGTCATCTGCAAACAGCAATTCTCTGATCAATGTTGACTTGGTTTTAGTTTTTGCTTTGAGGCGTGCAAGATTGAAGAGGGATCCATCAGTTCGCCAGTGGAGATAAACATCTCTGTCACAAATCCCAGACTGGGAGATGTAATAATTTATGACAGGACAACAATCACGAACAAACAAGTTTAACACTTAACAGAACAACCCATCAGACTCACACATTTATTTAAACATAATTATACAGATAATAGCGCAATTACATACATTATATTATTGAAATTAACTGCCGTACAACGGCCTTATTCTCACATGCACTCTTCCTCGGATCCACAACCCGGTAGTTACTCCTAAAGGCACTTCGGCCTCAGCCTCTCCCCTCAGGGTCTTAATGGCACATTAATAATTCACTGGCACCGCAGTCTCTCAATATCACCTTCCTATTGTCATACACCTTAGCATTCCACTAGCACCTCCGCAGGGCAATAACACATTATCATTTCACTAGTCATCAACATGGCAATAGTACATTATCAGTTCACTAGCCCATCAACATGGCAATAGTACATTATCACATTCACGCTCATATCTACGTCCCTGTCCGTGGCCTGACTGCCACGACTTTATGTGCCTCTACTGTCCTGCACCGACAGCCTCACTTCTGGCCTATGTGTGGCCTCCGGCCCTATGCTGGCCTATCCCCTGTGCTCACTGAGACGGCTCTTTAGCCCGTCCTCGACACCTACAAGAATAACATTACATTGGTATAATAATCCCATACCACTTCTATTCACTTCACCCCTCCTTACATCTCATGAAGCGTACACACAATAGTTCACCTTTCACTCGCCAAACATCTTACGGTAACACACCTCCATCGGAGTACACAATACTCACTCGTGCTACAAATCCATGAACTCACTTTCATCTATCGCTCATGGCGCACATTGCTATATCCAATATCAAGGACTTCCACATTCCTCACATATACTTATTTACATCATGGTAATAGACGAATATAATATAATACATCAATCATAATTATCGATCAACGTTCTACCTACCAGTCATCACTGGAAAAAACACTCTCATCCGTCTTCCGACTGCTCCCCTTATGTTCGCCCGCTGGGCTCTTACTAGCGTCCGTTCCGTAGGACCTTCTAACTTGCAGTGATAGTAATACAGCGCTTTCGCCTCATTCAGACCCCCCACCACTCATACCATGCACGCTTTTCTTACTTGTCTACGTGCGTTAATTTTACTCTCCTCCTTTCCCCCCGTAATTATTAACTATCGCTCACTCCACTCGTGACATCATCCCCCACCCCAAAAAAATTAATGCAATTAATTTCAAATCGCATCAAGATGACTGTCAACGAGTGAGCGTGAGCAATACCTACATAAAAATGACCTACCAATGCCCCTAGCGCATAAAATACTGGAATCAGGGGAAAATATGGGGATCAATATGCCCTGCAATATGCATATATATCATATCATCAACAGCTAACTAAACACAATACCTAATACAGAATCACAACCACTCAACCTATCAACCATCCTTCATATAATATTTATAATGTCAATATTTTAAAGCCGACGACTCGTTCACACAGATCACTGTCAATGTTCATATGTTCCTTAATTTCTGCTGATATACGTTTCCAATTGTGCACAATGTGCGACTCTTCGTTGTTCCGTCTGTCGAATGTTCCTGTCCTCCGCTGTGTAAGCTACTGAAATCTCGTCCTAAGCTCGTCTAAGATAGTCGGCGATATGATTGCTGGTTCCTGGAATCGGTTGAATAACGAAGGTATACGGCTGCAAAGCCAATGCCCATCTAGACAAGCGTGGGCTGGACGAACGATTCTTTGACAAAAATGTTAGTGGCTTGTGGTCTGTCTGGATACAGAATTCTCGTCCCATGAGATAACGTCCTAATTTCTGGACGGACCACACAATGGCAAGACACTCACGCTCTATCACAGAATATTTTCTTTCTCTCTGCAATAACTTCCTACTGACATAACATACAGGATGGAGACATTCGTTCTTCTCCTGTAGAAGACAAGCGCCGACACCAGAGTCCGACGTATCCGTTCTGAGGATAAAATTAGATCGAAAATCGGGTAATATCAGAATGGGTGACGATGATAATGCTGTCACCAAATTATCAAATGCTGTCTGACACTCAGACGTCCACTGGACCTTATCGGGTTGTCCCTTCTTAGTAAGGTCAGTAAGAGAAGATGACAAGGAGGAAAAATTTGGAATGAACTTTCTGTAATAATTTAAAATTCCCACTAAGCTTCTGACTTGTTTCTTTGTTTTAGGGATTTGCAACCCTACTAATTTGTCAATTTTCGTTACTTCAGGTCTCTGAACACCTCTACCCACGATATGTCCTAAGAATATTATCTCTGGACATGCCAAATCCATCTTTGCGGGTTTAGCAGTTAACCCAAAATGACGTAATCGTTTAAAAATTACTGTTAGTGTCTGAATATGATCAGACCATGTCGACGTATGACATACTATATCGTCAAAGAATGACACGACATTAGGTATGTCCTTCAACACTAGTCTCATTAATCGTGCAAACGTCGCTGGCGCGTTTACCAACCCAAATGGCATGACCTTAAATTGGAATAATCCAATGGGCGTTTGGAACGCCGTGTATTGTTTAGACTCCTCAGTAAGAGGGATTTCCCAATAACCTTTCGTTAAATCTATCTTGGAAAACCACGTGGACCCGGCCAATGAAGCTATTAATTCCTCCTGAAACGGAATAGGCTCCCTATCGCCTACCGTAATAGTGTTCAATCTTCGAAAATCAATACAGAACCGCACCGATCCATCAAGTTTTTTCACGAGGACGATGGGTGATGAATACGGCGATGTTGATGGTTCTATCACATCTAACTTCAACATTGACTCAATTTCTTTTATAACTCTCTCTCTGGAAGAAAAAGGCAGCGGATATGGTCTAAGAGATACCGGCTTATCCGAAGTCAACTTTATTTGGTGCTGGATCACGGTAGTGCGACCCGGCAAATCCGTAATAACATCCGGGAATGACGCTAACAGGGTCTTAAGTTCCCTACTCCTTGAACTCGTAAGGTCAGGGTTAATTTTTACGTCCCTGTAACCTTGTGTCGGAGTTAACTCGGGCAATTGAATTTCTACCTCTTCCTGTGCACCGGTATCGCCCCCGTCTCAGTCCAACTGGTCTACGACCCCCGTACAAGCAATAGAGAAGACAGTCTCCTCTGGTTTTGTCTGTGCACACAGATACTGTGGTCTCTCATAAAATCTCTGTAGCATATTAACATGGAAAACCTTACTCGTTCCATCAATGTGGATAGCGTAATCTACCTTTGAAACAACTCGCTCAATAACATAAGGACCTTTCCATGTCATCAATAACTTATTATGGTCCGTAGGTAACAACAATAGGACCTTGTCTCCTGGCTTAAAAATTCTCAATTTGGAACCTCTATCTTTATAGTCTTTTGCTCTTTTCGAAGCGATACTAGAAGCTTCTTCTGCTATAGTGCGCGCTGAAGATAATCTTTCTCTTAAATCAACAAGGTACTGAAACAGCGAAATCTGCTCATTGTCTCCCGATGATGGCGACGTCATCATGTCCCGAAGAACATCAGTTGGACCCCTAGGACTACGACCGTACATCATTTCAAACGGCGAGAATCCCGTTGACTCCTGCCGTACCTCTCTGTACGCGAATAATACTGCAGGGATATATCTATCCCAATCTTTAGGGCGATCAGCAGCTACCTTACGCAGCATCGACTTTAGCGTCGAGTTCAATCTCTCGCACATGCCATTAGCCTGCGGATGATAAGGGGTGGTAGTGATGGGTTGTATGCTGAATAAGCGAAACAATTCCTTCATCATCTCCGAAGTAAATTGCGCGCCCCTATAAGACAAAATTTGTTCTGGTATTCCTACCCTAGCGAAAATTGCAAACAACGCTTCCGCGACCGCCTCAGACGTTATGGTCCTAAGAGGAACTGCCTCTGGCCATCTGGTAGCATTACATATGACCGTTAAGAAAAATCGATTCCCCCTATCGGTAGCTGGGTGAATGGGGCCAACAAGGTCCATCGAAACCTTTTTAAACGGTTCCGAAACCGTGGGGATCTTTTGAAGAGGAGCCTGGGGTGTACGACCCTTATGCGTCGTCTTTTGGCACGCACTGCATGTCTTACAATACACTTGTACGTCCCTGTGGATGGATGGCCAGTAAAAATTTTTAAGAACCCTTTCTTTGGTTCTAGCTATTCCCATATGACCCGCTAATGGGACATCATGTGCCAAATGCAATACTGTTGCGATTAGCAACGCTGGCACAACGACCTGCTTTAAAATGGAGGCCACCGTTACATACTTACGGAACAGAATGCCCGCCTGAACAACAAAAGAAGACGAGCCGTTCTTATATTTCCTCGTTCTCTCCGTTCGCGCCTCCTCAAAACATGGACTCAATGATGGGTCCTCGCTCTGTAATCTCGCCAAGCGCTCTGGCGTGATATCCAGGTTGACCGCTGGCGTTGCCAAAGGTCTCATCTTACCCTTATCAGCTACTTGTCGACGTGTCTCGACTGCGGCACAAAAGTCAATACCTTTTGATTGCGACCATGACTGCACATTCTCCTCGGAAGGGGAACTTACCCGTGATACATTCCCAATGATGAGCTGGGCGCCTGGAAAACAACCAACGACTGCCTCGACTTCCCCGCTAAGGAAAGGTGTATCTATCACTATTCTTGCCATGGGTAATTTCTCAATGGCCCGTGAAAATTGGATGCACGGGACAGTCTCACCTGTAAGCTGTGAATCCCGAATGCAGTCCCTATGCACTCCCACAACGGTAGATCCTGTATCTCGTAAAACCGAGACCGGTTCGTCCCCAACAAACCCCGGATAAACCCTAAGACCACCTCCTGTATGACATGAATTTATAACGGGGATCTTTCTCCCCCAAGGTAAAACACCGGAAGATAATAACTTCTCACAACTGGGACACTTAGAATACTGTCCGCCTCCGTTGTCCGATGTAACACACGCAGCCGCATGATGAAATGTATTAGGGGAACATGGACTGGAGCTACTGTCCACGTTCGCCGCTATCCTACCTGCAGGGCAATTCACGCTGATGTGATCTGCTCTTCCGCAGTTCCAACACTTCGCGGCCCTACACTCGCGTGAAAAGTGACCCACGCGTCCGCAAGTCCAACATTCCGCTCCCTGTGCTCCGCTAGACCTGGGTCCCCGTGACCCATCGCGACCGGAACTAAGGTCCCTATGCCGTCGGTCGTCGGCAAAGGTCACAAATCGCCATTACCGCGACCTAGCCCTCCTGCCCGGTCAAACTTACCGGATCCATATGCAGGGGATTGGTGATACCCCCTACGTTGCCCCTGGGCTTGCCCATTATAGGCACCACGCTGCCGCGACCTGTCCTTATGTCCTGTCGGCGACCCCTCAACCACGGCGACGTAACCAGCATCCTGCACGTACGCCCTCGCTACTGGTTTGGACGGATGTGCCGTACGGTATGCTTCCGCCAATTTAGACGCCTCCTGCACCGTCGCGGGTTCGTTTTCTTTAAGGAAAGCCACCAGATCTTTATGGCACGACGCGTACAGCTGGTCACGGATCATTAGGTCTTTTAATTTCGCAAAATCCGCGCCCACATGCGCCAAGTCTATCCAATTCGCGAAATATTCTGTTAGTCTCGCGACGAAGGCAGCAAAGTCCTCCTTGGTATCCGCACGTGCTCGCCTAAACTGCTCCCGGAAATATTCCTCGGTACGCGCAAATCGGCGAAGCAGCAAAGACTTCAGTTTATCATAGTCATGTACGTCTTCGCGCTGTAGCTCTTTAAAGTAGGTTAGCGCTCGCCCCTGCAACAAGGAAGCCAGGTACGTGGACCATAATTGTTTATTCTCGCCCCATTGCAGTTGTGCGTTCAGTTCGAACCTGTAAAGGAAGGCGTCTATGTCGTCCTTCCGGTCGTCGAACGTAGGGAGCTTAATCCGAACACCACCTTTATTGTGTACCTGCCGCTCAACTGTTTCTGTTGGCGCATTCTTTTTGATTTCCAACTCCGCGATTCTCATTCGCGTCTCTCTCTCCTGTTGGTTATCCCTAGCTTCTATCTCCCTTAACTTTATCTCCTGCTCCCTTTCCCTAGCCTGTCTCTCCTGTTGCTGAGCTTCTAACTCCTTTAACTTTAACTCCCTTTCCTGTTCCTGAGTCTTAGCCTCTCTTTCTTGTTGCCGCTCTTGAGCCTCTTTTTCTCGTTGACGCTCTTGAGCCTCTTTTTCTCGTTGACGCTCTTGAGCCTCTTTTTCTCTCTCTCTCTATCTTTAGCACGCTCATCGCGCAAATCCGCCTGCTGTTCTTTAATCCAGCCGCGTAGCTCTTCTCCCTCAAGGCCAAGTTCCTTACCCAACTTCATTAATTGTTGGAGTTCCGCCATTTCACAGATTTATGGTTATGGTATGTATTATAACAACGGCTAACCTGTCGGTATGATCACTAACGACACGACCAGAGACCTGAGATCACACCAGATATAACAATAGCCAATTGTCTCAAATACTATTCAGAAATTTACCTACTTCCTAACTAATTCTATATTCATTAAATGTATAGCACTATTAATAATAAAAAAGAATAGAAACGACAAGAATGAAGTACTTCAGAAGAAGGACCACAAGTACGTCAAGGACAACGAACCAGACTAGGACAAAGCTTCTACAAAAAAACTATAATGGGAAAAAAAATGCAACCTAACTACGCCGATTACACTACAAGGTACGAACAAGAACAGAGTCTGAAAAAAAAGAACGTATCTACAGATAGGTAGAAAGAGGGACAAGAGAATACGTCTTCCTGCAGAACAGAGAAGATATCGACGCTACAACTAAACAAAAATACAGGTCCCTATAGAACTGTTCACTGTGATGAACGCGGTTCCAAGTTTAGCCCACCTCCCGAAGAGGATAAACTACGCTCACCACAGCAAACCCGCGCCACCGCCCGTATAATCGATTACGACAAAAACAGAAAAACAGCGGAAAAAGACAGAAGAACAGACAGCCCTCAATCCAGGGTACAAAATTTCAGTTTCACTTAACTTTCAGCCTTATGAGTTTAAGTCCTCCCCTTAATCGGAGCTCTGGCTGCTTGTCTTCTCAGGCTGCACGCACACACACTGTCTCTCTGAAAGTTTAAGTACACATTAGTACATATTTATAGCAATACATGCATCAATACATATTCATCAATATACATAAATCATATCATCATGAAATTTCCATTCATCCCACGAACAAAGACAACACAAATTCCTACCACAAGATAAGTCTTACGTGGACACAACTAGAGTAACAAATGCCCACTGAAAAATACCTACTAACTAACTGCAACTAAATATTACGAAAATGGACGAGTCACAACGGACGAGCCCCCAATGTCACAAATCCCAGACTGGGAGATGTAATAATTTATGACAGGACAACAATCACGAACAAACAAGTTTAACACTTAACAGAACAACCCATCAGACTCACACATTTATTTAAACATAATTATACAGATAATAGCGCAATTACATACATTATATTATTGAAATTAACTGCCGTACAACGGCCTTATTCTCACATGCACTCTTCCTCGGATCCACAACCCGGTAGTTACTCCTAAAGGCACTTCGGCCTCAGCCTCTCCCCTCAGGGTCTTAATGGCACATTAATAATTCACTGGCACCGCAGTCTCTCAATATCACCTTCCTATTGTCATACACCTTAGCATTCCACTAGCACCTCCGCAGGGCAATAACACATTATCATTTCACTAGTCCATCAACATGGCAATAGTACATTATCAGTTCACTAGCCCATCAACATGGCAATAGTACATTATCACATTCACGCTCATATCTACGTCCCTGTCCGTGGCCTGACTGCCACGACTTTATGTGCCTCTACTGTCCTGCACCGACAGCCTCACTTCTGGCCTATGTGTGGCCTCCGGCCCTATGCTGGCCTATCCCCTGTGCTCACTGAGACGGCTCTTTAGCCCGTCCCCGACACCTACAAGAATAACATTACATTGGTATAATAATCCCATACCACTTCTATTCACTTCACCCCTCCTTACATCTCATGAAGCGTACACACAATAGTTCACCTTTCACTCGCCAAACATCTTACGGTAACACACCTCCATCGGAGTACACAATACTCACTCGTGCTACAAATCCATGAACTCACTTTCATCTATCGCTCATGGCGCACATTGCTATATCCAATATCAAGGACTTCCACATTCCTCACATATACTTATTTACATCATGGTAATAGACGAATATAATATAATACATCAATCATAATTATCGATCAACGTTCTACCTACCAGTCATCACTGGAAAAAACACTCTCATCCGTCTTCCGACTGCTCCCCTTATGTTCGCCCGCTGGGCTCTTACTAGCGTCCGTTCCGTAGGACCTTCTAACTTGCAGTGATAGTAATACAGCGCTTTCGCCTCATTCAGACCCCCCACCACTCATACCATGCACGCTTTTCTTACTTGTCTACGTGCGTTAATTTTACTCTCCTCCTTTCCCCCCGTAATTATTAACTATCGCTCACTCCACTCGTGACAATCTCCAGGGGATTCCCTGAATGCAAACTGCAGAAGCATGGAGAAGTAAATACCAAAAAGTGTTGGTGCCAGGACACAGCCTTGTTTCACCCCGCTTTTGATGTTGAAGCGATCGGATGTAGAACCATCAAATTGGACTGTGGCTTGCATATTATCTTCATGAAAGCACATGATGAGTTGGAGGAGTGTCGGGGGGCATCCGATCTTATGGAGCACTATATACAGTCCTGATCTGCTGACTGTGTCGAAAGCCTTTGTTAAATCGACAAATGCCATATGTAAAGCTATAGATTAAAATGAAAGGTCGGGGTTACCTCAGGGAGAACATGGAACATGTCACAAATCCCAGACTGGGAGATGTAATGATTATGACAGGACAACAATCACGAACGAACAAGTATAACACTTAACAGAACAACCAAACAGACTCACACATTTATTATACATAAAGATAAAGATATACGTGCAATTACATACAGTACATTATTCAATTCAAATACCATCCAATGGTCGTTATTCCCAACATTCATTCTATCTCCGGGTCCACAATCCGATAATAACTTTCTAAAATATACTCCGGCCTCAGCCTCACCTCAATGTATGTACTACTTGCGGGCCTATCTTACTGGCTCCTGCTCAACCTAATCTCAGTATCTCAATCTCACCTCAATATCTCAATATCACCTCAATATCGTAATATCACCTCAATATCGTAATATCACCTCAATAGCTTAATATCACATTAATATCTTAATTCATAACGTCCCTGTCTGTGGCCAGACTGCCACGACTAATGGGCCCTCGCTGTCCTGCGCGACAGCTTCACTCAGGCTGGCCTGTGGGTAGCCTTCTGCCCAACCCAAGCATCTCCTTATGCTGGCCTATCCCCTGCACCAGTCTCTCCACCACGGGTAGCCTCACGGCCCGACCCCGGCACCAGTCATCACTGGAAAACACACAATCTCCGGACTGCTTTCTTCACGTCTGTCCCCTTGGACTTCTTAACTTGCAGTGATCTGACTACTCAGATTTTGCCTCATCTAAGCCTCAACTCACTCACACACGCACGCTTCAAGTCCCCTTCCCCGCACTTATTAACTCTCGCTCACTCGCTCGTGACAGAACATTGATGCAATTTTGGCAAGGTGGGGAGGCGGGGGCGTCCGAGGGGGGGGAGGGGTATCATACGAAGTATGAAACGTCACAGCCAGATACTGCCAACTAAATGTACACCCTAACAATAATGACAAAAAGCTGCCTTTGTCTGACCGGGCTTAATATGATAGGGTCTTCCTGGATTTGCAAGGAAAATTATGGTAATATGCACTTCTTGTTTGCCATCAAATGATTGTGCCGTCCCGGGCTTAAAGTGATACCCTTTTAAGTTTGACAATGGCCATTATGATTGGCCTGTAACGATGTTCTTTTCATAGTTAAGTTGTCAACCTAAACATTATTCTCTGTTCAACAGTCTCAGCTGCGGCAGGACGTGGTGAACAGTTTGTCTTCCATACCCACCAACAAGAGAGCCCTTGGCAAGGCAACCAGTATTCATAAAGACCCATCCCACCCTCTGTCCTATCTTTTTGAACTTCTCCCTTCAAACAGACGTTTTCGGTCAATTGCGACAAAAACACAAAGATTCCAAAAAACCTTCGTTCCCACCGCCGTCACCCTACTTAATCAAACCAGCTTTAAAAATTCGAGATAGGTCTGCCTTGGTGAGAGAGATCGAGAGAAAGAGAGAGAGAGAGAGAGAATATACACATGCATGTTTATTTGTTCTATCTTAAATATGTTACTTTTTATGCCTGACAATTTGTTGCACAAGTTCCTGTTTATAGGATAATAAAGATTTGTTGAACTTGAACTTGAACTTGAACCAACCTGATCCAGCCGTTTAGTGACGTGTCGGATCTGGGCGACGACCTGCAACGCTCCTTCACCAGTGTGGTCAACCTGGTGCACGACATCAAGGAAGCATATGAAGACCTACGGACAGGGTGAGTTAAATTTATAAGCACTTCAATTATGGTTTACGTCAAAATGTAGCAAAAAGAAATAGTTGTTTGTAGCAAAGTCCTCGCGTAAGAAATAATACAGAAACGATACAATCAAAAGTGAGACCCAAAGGAAAAGGAAAGAAAAATCAAGCTTTCGTTGTATTAACCTTCTTCAGGAAAAAATATGTAACATGATAGAAAATTAAACCAAGAAAAAAAATCAAACAAATAAAAAATTCGCCTCTGGTTCGGGAGGACAGTATATTTTAATAAATGCGGGTGGGAAAACACACAATTACCCACACACACATGTGCCATTCCCCTCCCAATAGTCAACCAACCAGCTAACCAAAAATGGTAAAAAGCTTTCATACATAATACGTAATTAAACTAATTGATAAGATAAAAACTGAACTTACTGTTAATTTTCATCGTGTACTTGTAACTGTAAATCATTTCATGTGTAATAAACAGTTGGTTTAATCTCCGTCTATCGCAGGGTGAACAGTGCCCAGGAGATGGTTAACAGAGTCTTCGGTCCCCGAGTCCACAGCACTTTCCCCAAGGTCCTGCGTACACCTGCAGGAGCCTGTGTGGGCAGTGGCATGTACGAGGCCAGCCTGGGGCTGCAGGCCTACGGTATTTCTGACTACAGGCACAAGGGCGTGGACCTGCTGGCTACTTACAATAATAATGTAAGAAAGTGTAGCCATTATCTCTTTTGTTCATTCCCTCCTCCTTCCCAATCTTTCAATCCCCACCTTCTGTATTTTTGCCATTATTGTTGTATGTGCATTCTTGCCTTTTCGAGAAAATGAGGATTGAATGTTTGGTCGGCGAAAGGGCTGAAATGCATAAACATTATGTCACAAACACATACTTCGAAAAGTTTTGAATCGATCGGAATGACATATGAAATCAGGAGTGAGAGAATCCTTTTATGACAAAACCTCAAAATTTGCAAAATGTAGCATACAACAATATGGCAAATACCTCTCGAAATACTCTCTTAATTACGTACCATACATTGCACAACATTTCTGGGTATCGAATACTTCTTTTTTCTTTTTTTTTTATCACTCCGACAAAATCTTTGATTTTGCAATCTGTCTGAATAAGCCTACAAATTGAATGCACTTGACACTTCGCCCATGACTGACCACTGTGAGCTGGTAACCATGGAGAAAAAGTCACCATAAAACCTGGGAGTGCAGCGTGTATTCCATTGCCTTTCCGAAATGCACCGTGTATTCCATTGCCCTGAAGTTACTGTGTATTTCATTGTCCTGTGTTGTTCCCTGTACTCAGGTTACGGCTCCTTTCTCTGGCTACGTCATGAGGAGCCGTAATTCTACTACTGAGCTGGTCCTGGACGTCACTTCTGGCCTGTTGCAAAATATCCGCGTGTACATTAACAATGTCCGGATTGACTCCACCATCCTCTATCCTGATGATGAGAACTACCAACCGAGTCACGTAAGTCACAATTATTTAGAAGCAGTGCCGTTTTACCACACGGGCACACTGGGCAGTTCTGCCGTTGTCTGGCAAAATACCGTAAAGACCAAAAACAAAATTTTACAATTTGGCTTTACCTTCCACTTTAAGTGTGTTCAAGTTCCATTTAATGGTGACTAAAAGTAACTATTAGTCATGCTGAATCAGAACCCAGATAGGAGGATGGAGTGTATTTCTGTCTGTAAAATGATTTTAACCTTTTCACATCACCCCATACCTGTCGGGTGCGGGCCATTGTACGATCCATCGATACACCGGTCGTCCGCGAGGTTCGGCCACTCGCACATCCGTTCACGACACCCCGCACCACCTGGAATAACATAGGGTTTCATAGCACTTACTGGTTTTTGTGTGTGTATGTGTTTGCCAACATACGATTGTTATTATTCCTCTCCGAAGAACCTTTTCCAATAATACCAGAAATGAATCTAGCTTTCTCAGAAAATTTTATATGAATTTTCAAAAACAACCCTAAAATAGTGCGTATGCAGGTTATGGCTACAGTAAAGAAGGAACTTAACCGTGGGCATGCAAGAGCTGTGATCCCCGCGATGCGAAAAAGTTAAAAAGTATTTGTGATCTAGATTGGCATAAACGCCCTTTTTGCTTAACAAGGCAGAGTCACCCAGGGGCCCCAATTTATTTAATATCAATTGTTATTACGTATTTTATTGCCCATGTTATTATGGCTGGTAGAGCACTGAGTCAAGTCTGTCTTGCGTCTGCTTTGACTTAACCCAAACTCAAACACAAACTGTTTTGACTCAGTGCAGAGGTATCTCTTTCCAACAACTGACTTAAGACAGTTTTGACCCCATCGAACCAGTGAGGCAGACTTGTTTCGGTCATGCCAGTGAGCGAAGTCTCATTGAACTCCATAGTTCATATCTCACACTAAAACTAAGAAGAAACAGACTTAACGGTGCGCCATCAGTTCTTAGATTTTTTTCAAGGTCTGGATTCACAAAATGGTTACTTCGCAATGGTGTTCTTTCACGACTGGCAGGTGGCAGCTGGCGATATCATCGGGACAGTGGCAGCCAGCAGGTGTGACA
Source organism: Onchidella celtica (assembly GCA_963931925.1). Taxonomy (NCBI): domain Eukaryota; kingdom Metazoa; phylum Mollusca; class Gastropoda; order Systellommatophora; family Onchidiidae; genus Onchidella; species Onchidella celtica. The sequence goes on along the minus strand of OZ007578.1, from coordinate 2,744,583 downwards.
ACCACATTCACTTCTCAATGATGAAAGAGTCCAGAAATTACATTGACCCCACCAAGTACCTGGAACCACGAGTTGCGACCATGCCCACCTGGACACAACAATGCGACGACTACAAGTTTGTTTACAAGGTATGGCGTCGATTGGTCAGTCACTGTCGAGAGGACGATTCGTCTAAAAAACACTGAATTCAAACAGCACAAGAAAATCACGATGGAAAATGCTCTTTGTTAGATTTCCCAAAATTTGGGATTTTACCTTTCTATATTTCTGAGGCTCCCACACGGGTTTATCTCTGATCGCCAGTGTTCGGGGCAAGGGGGTTGGATTGTACATGCCATTGTTTTCCTTAAGAAAATGGACTAGATCTGAATCAGTTAAGAAAATCCCACTGCAACTTATGATAAAATTTGAATAATTGTATTACTTTGGGGCCTTTGTTTTTTTTTTTCTTTCCACGCCAAGTATGTGGACTATTTAAAACTGAGGTGTCATTGTTGTCTGAAACTTGGCTTGGGTGAATTTTGGCAAGATAGAAATAATATGAATAGAGTGACCAGTATACAATGGCTATTATTTCTTCTACTGTTATAAAAGGGAGGAGAGGGGGTTATCAGATCCTGCCATTCCGATGGCGAGAAGAATGCGATTTTAGGAGCGTCCATGGATGGGAAACAAAGGATGGAGGGGGGCGGCCTGGTGAGTTTAGTCCTTAAGATGGATGTTTTTAGCTACAAGCTACAATCTATCAATTTAGTATATTATAAGTGGAGCTGGCACAAAGCCGGTAAGCCTAGTAAAACAGACATCTCTAGGAAGCCTTTTTAATTGGCAAGATCAGCATAGGGCTGAAATATTCACACTTTGGTGGGGGGGGGGGGGGGGCTACTGTCAGTAGCAAGGTTAATGCCCGGCTCCGCGATTACCATCCAGAACATGGATTAAACCCTCTTTTGTAAGTTTCTTTTTCTGGCGATAGCCCGGTTCCATAACTTCCCCCGCACCATATGGACCAACAGAAATATTATTACATCCTTTATTCCTGACATTTTTCCAGTCCAACACATTGGCCGCTGGCTCCATCATAGGTGTTCCCGGCCGACAAAACAACGACACCACCCCTTCAAGGGCTGGTGCTTCAGCAAGTAATCCCACGGCAGTCAATAGCGCTAACGACCCCTCCGGACAGGTGGACATAGACATCAGTAAGTCTGCAGCCGTGTTTTCATGTGTACGGACACGGCGTTTCTGTGCATACCAAAACATTCTTTCTAATTCACTACTTGAAGGGTTTTTTAGCGGTTCCTTTGCCGTTTCTGTTTCCATACACATGAAAACCCAGTTTTAGAGTTTTAATAACAAATTTCTTGGTTCTTCTGTATTTAAATACCCTGATGTTCTGCCATGCGCCAAAGTCTCATTGTTTTCCACACTGGACCAGGCTTATTAATGTAATAAGAAAATGGTGTATCACTCTCTTTATTGAAAGTAGAACATCACGACAATAATTGTAAAAAAACAAAGAATAGAATTTCAATCTGTAGAAATGAGCTCGTTTACGAAACTAACTCCAGCATCTTGAAGACAAGAAATTATAATAAATTGCACGTCTCTGCCGCCTGATGTCCGGTTATCCAAGCTGTAAAGTAAATTTGAAGCTGTGACAAAAGGTGAATGTGATGCTGGATAAAATCGTCCCTCTTAGGCCCGGCGCGCACTATGTCAAAATTAACCATCCGTTCAATGCAAGCAAACGTTCGCATGGTGTGCAGCACTGTAAAGTCTTTGCCAAGCAAGCAAAAATCTGCGTTTGCACGCCGTGCAGCAGGCGAAACGGGATAGTGCGCGGCGGGCCTTAGAAGGACAAGGTTCTAACTCCCTACCGTCAACTTTCGAGAAATTTATGACTGGAATGTCATGTTCTCATAGCTTTTAGAGGTAGGCTGCGAGTTTTCTTTCTTTTTACTAATGCTTACAAATTACACATGGAATCCTTTTGATACTATGACACACTTTAGGGATGGTCTGAAGAAGCAGTATGTAATGTGTTACTCAGTTGAGCCAAAAAGTGGAGATAGAATCTTGTCATTCTAAGGAGACCAAAATGTTGCATGCCGAATGAAGAATGGACAACCATTTCAAACGTTCGATCTAGCTAGCCCAGGTGAACCTGCTTGAAATATCTTTTCAAACATACTTTGAACCACTAAATTCCAGTGTTTCACAAGTTGGGTGGGAAACATTTTTTTTTTCCAAAATGTGAAAATCACATTCACAGCAGCAACACATTGTCACGGTCTTATTTCCGATTTCTTTCTATGATGTCCATCTGTACAGACAACAACAATAATCTGGAGAAAAAGATCAAAGACAAGGAACCGCCGCACAGATCGGTGCTACAACAACACGAGATTCCTGTAAGTAATTTAATAACTATCCAGTATTTAACTGAGCTTTTTTTTTTCTTATATAAAAGCTGCAAATTGTTATCAAAATTAGCTGCAGATGTTTAGCCCCAAAGACGAGGGTTTGAAATATATTTTGAGATACTTCATATACCATATACACGACAACTTTTCTTGAATGTTTGAAAAGCTACATTTTCTCTTGGAAATACAATTTGGCCTAATTATTCATTTCAAATTTCAGGTTTTCCTGAGAATAAATTATTTGATATAACAATCAACTTAGGCATAAAACGATACATTGTTTCAAGTATCAGCTGCGAATTTAAGATAAAGCTTGGCTTCAATGCGAGTAAGCCTAAATATGAAGTTCAGTTCCTGTGGACATTCATCTATCTGTTTTCAAACATGCAGCTGCTATCAGACAATCTAGAAAAAAGATATATATCAGTTTTTGCATCTGTAGAATTCACCCCCTCCCCGTACCACCTCCTACCCCCAAAATCATTATTATGATTTTCTTGGCAACCACGTCTTTTCATTGAGAAACAGTCTTGCAAAACATCACAATGCTTTCATCCCAGTCTTGCAGAAGTTGATGAGCAATGCTGACGTATTTCTGAAAAACATGAACCCCAAAAACCTTAAGATTGGAACTATTGCCGTCTTTCTGAAAGCCCTGAATCTGGACACCAGCTTCAACAGACTGCATGCTGTCTTCCAGAAAATTCAGGTAAATGGGAAAACGTTGAAAAATTCATAGCAGCTCTGAAGATTCAGCCATACAGTTCTGCCTTATCAGTGGTCTTGTCATTAGCATCCGGTCCGCTATTTTTACGGAACTCTCTTTGCTTCAATGGCATTGAGGAGCAGAGCGGAACGGATGCTGTGGACAAGCATACTGAGGCAAAGACTGTTTTACTTTTTCATATGTCATTTTCCGTAGAAAATAGTGAAGTGTTCGTTGGATTTCATTCTCTGTAATCTTGAAATTTGCTCACTAATACCTCGTGCGATTTTCGTTGGCAGAGCCTGCTAGATTATCGTCCCTGTCTGAGTCCTTATCAAATGGCTGATGATCAGCTAAGGAACGAACTAAGGGTCCAAGGCAAAAATAGTTCTGTCACTCGGGCGGAGCTGGTGGATAGATACATCGCTAGAGAGGACCGTGAGTAACCAATACTCCGATCAGTTACTGTTTGGAAAACTGTGTGTGTGCTGTGTTCCTTGTAACTGTTAATGGTGACTCAGACTGTTTGTTACTGCCTGATGAATCAAATGGTTGGCTGGTTGGTAGATTATTTGTTTGGTTGGTTGGTTGGTTGGTTGGTTGATTGGTTATGGTTGGTTGGTTGGTTGGTTGGTTGGTTGGTTGGTTGGTTGGTTGGTTGGTTGGTTGGTTGGTTGGTTGGTTGGTTGGATGGTTGGTTAGTTGGTTAGTTGGTTAGTTGGTTGGTTGGTTGCTTCAATGATGGGCATTTTGCTCTTTTTTTTTTTCTTGTCTATTAATTTCGCTGTTAAGTAGAGAAGGAGTGTTACAATGTCGTGAAGTTTCTCTTTGTTAAATAGGTACACAGATTTGATATCATCGTCTACACACTGTAATAGCATATCACTGTAATTGCTTTACAGGTTGTATGTCCCTGTCTCTGGGCTTGCCTGAGGAGCTGCACTGCCGTGTTGACCAGCAATGCATGGGCGTGGAATGTTGTCTTAATGTCAAACTGTTCATGTACCGCAAGAACTACAGATTCTATACACGCTACGACCCCTGCACTTACGAGCTCGTGGTGGGCATAGACAATGTCTATGAAAGAAAAATTGGTCCAGAACTGGACATGGACGATATCTATGGAGGTGAGAGATTTTCTTCTAACCGGTATGGAAGTGGTCCTTTAATCACTATGTCAGGGAAAAAAGGTTGAACGAAAATAATTATAATTATCTTTTAATAATTACTTTTCAAGAGCATTTTTCTAAAAGAGCTCTTTTCTTGAAAGAGATAAGACCTTGTGACATTGGCTAGAAATGTCCCTGAAACTTTCAGTCTTTGTATTGCAATGAGAAATGGATTTGGTTGGAAACCTAATACACCAAATTTGAGAGAAGAGTTCCATTTTCAGTGTGCGCTGGGCTATAAAGATTTGAGGGGGGGGGGGGCATTTGTTATGGAGTTCATAGAACGTGACTTTATCAATGACTGTTGATCTGTGAGAAAAGCATTAGATCAAGATTTCATTCTTCCCCCTCCCCCAAACTTCTCTCTCTCTCTCTCTCTCTCTCTCTCTCTCTGATGCTCTTTCTAATGCTCTCTCTTCTCTCTCTGTCTGCCTGTCTCTCCCTCTCTCCCCTTCAGTCTTTCTCTCTCTCTCTCTCTCTCTCTCTCTCTCTCTCTCTCTCTCTCTCTCTCTCTCTGTGTCTCTCTCTGTCTCTCTCTTTCTTCTCTCGCTGTCTCTTCTCTCACGCTCACTCTCTTCTCTCTCTCTCGCTCTTCTTTTTCATTCTTCCTTCTCTCTCTCCTCCCTTCTCTCTTTCTCTCTCCCCCTCTGTTTTTCCCTCTTTTTTGTCTGTCTGTCTGTCTCTCTCCCCCTCTCTATATTAGGATGCACGCATGCATGCACCCATGAGTCCTCTGTTTTATTTCACACTCGGATTCAGTTACTTGTGCTCGTCATTAAAACTTGAGCAATTCGATCACCACAATCTATCATGCTGATAATGTACACAAAACCAAACCATTTAGATTCAATCTCGTAAAGAACTGGAACCAGAAACATTCACAGCCACGGCAAAAGTTTTAGTTTAAACTAAATTTGTTTTCGCTATCACCTCATTAATCAACCCATTGTTCTACGCAATCATTTATTTTCTGTTCTCCAGGCTTCTCTGACCTGACCCCCGACACTGGTGTCAAAGTCGCTAGTCTGAACGCAGAGCTCATGCTGAAGTAAGCCTTACTCCTTTCAAACAAACAATCAAAAGGCAGGCAATGTTTGCTTTAATTCAGTTGTCTTAGTTCCCCCGGACTCTCATTTTATTATTTGGATTCTGCTTGTGGGCAGTGGAGGACAAAAAGAGAGACCTTATGAATCTATGTGAACAGCAGTTGATCCCACGAGTCCACCATCAATTCTTTGAGAATTTGAAGACAAAACTTTAAAAGTAAAAGTCAAGCTACTTTTCCACAAGAGTTAGCTCATTTTTTTTTATGTAACAGCACATGCACTAGACTGCTTCCTTAAAAATGGAACTTTCATATCTTAGGTGGTCAATGTTCAGCTCTATAGATCTCAGCATTAAATGGTCTGCTGATAATAAGATGGTGTGTTTCAGGAACAGATAATTGTGAGTTGGAAATTTACAAAATGATGGATGGATAGAGAGAGCTCGTGTTGTTTTTACAATTATCTTTGTGTCAAGATTCGTAAATTATAATACAGTGTTTATGAATTACACTTTTCTTTAACAGTGGTGAACACAGACTTTTAAAAGCCAGTTTAAGATCTGAAGATGGGAGAGAGGATTCTGCTTGTGGGCCGTGGAGAACGGGAGCACGCTCTAGGATGGAAGTTGTCACAGTCATCCAGTGGCCAATGGGCCGCCGTAATTAGAGGAGCCAAGCACAAGAAGCCCCACTACCATGTGAATGAAATGAGCTGGACGCTACTGACATTTTTGACTTCAAGAAAGTCGCCTCCGTTCTGGTCAACTTTGATTTGGATGTCGACAAGAACAAGGTCAACTGGATAGCCATCAGAAGGATAAAAGTAATGAAGGATAAGCCAAACAGTTTTTTATTCTGAGAGCCCAATACAAAGAAGTCAAATCTTTTATAGCGAGTGAGGAAGGTTCTCTCCCTGGACCCCGATCAAATTCAACTGATCCCAGTCAATGATGCCAAACCAACAGGCATAGATAAGGACAAAAAGAGAGACCTTATGAATCTATGTGAACAGCAGTTGATCCCACGAGTCCACCATCAATTCTTTGAGAATTTGAAGACAAAACTTTAAAAGTAAAAGTCAAGCTACTTTTCCACAAGAGTTAGCTCATTTTTTTTTATGTAACAGCACATGCACTAGACTGCTTCCTTAAAAATGGAACTTTCATATCTTAGGTGGTCAATGTTCAGCTCTATAGATCTCAGCATTAAATGGTCTGCTGATAATAAGATGGTGTGTTTCAGGAACAGAAAATTGTGAGTTGGAAATTTACAAAATGATGGATGGATAGAGAGAGCTCGTGTTGTTTTTACAATTATCTTTGTGTCAAGATTCGTAAATTATAATACAGTGTTTATGAATTACACTTTTCTTTAACAGTGGTGAACACAGACTTTCAAAAGCCAGTTTAAGATCTGAAGATGGGAGAGAGGATTCTGCTTGTGAGCAGTGGAGGACGGGAGCACGCTCTAGTATGGAAGTTGTCACAGTCATCCAGTGGCCAATGGGCCGCCGTAATTAGAGGAGCCAAGCACAAGAAAACCCACTACCATGTGAATGAATAAGCTGGACGCTACTGACATTTTTGACTTCAAGAAAGTCGGCTCCGTTCTGGTCAACTTTGATTTGGATGTCGACAAGAACAAGGTCAACAGGATAGCCATCAGAAGGATAAAAGTAATGAAGGATAAGAAGCCAAATAGTTTCTTTTATTCTGAGAGCCCAATACAAAGAAGTCAAATCTTTTATAGAGAGTGAGGAAGGTAATCTCCCTGGACCCCGATCAAATTCAACTGATCCCAATCAATGGTGCCAAACCAACAGGCATAGATAAGGACAAAAAGAGAGACCTTATGAATCTATGTGAACAGCAGTTGATCCCACGAGTCCACCATCAATTCTTTGAGAATTTGAAGACAAAACTTTAAAAGTAAAAGTCAAGCTACTTTTCCACAAGAGTTAGCTCGTTTTTTTTTCTGTAACAGCACATGCACTAGACTGCTTCCTTAAAAATGGAACTTTCATATCTTAGGTGATCAATGTTCAGCTCTATAGATCTCAGCATTAAATAGTCTGCTGATAATAAGATGGTGTGTTTCAGGAACAGATAATTGTGAGTTGGAAATTTACAAAATGATGGATGGATAGAGAGAGCTCGTGTTGTTTTTACAATTATCTTTGTGTCAAGATTCGTAAATTATAATACAGTGTTTATGAATTACACTTTTCTTTAACAGTGGTGAACACAGACTTTTAAAAGCCAGTTTAAGATCTGAAGATGGGAGAGAGGATTCTGCTTGTGGGCCGTGGAGAACGGGAGCACGCTCTAGCATGGAAGTTGTCACAGTCATCCAGTGGCCAATGGGCCGCCGTAATTAGAGGAGCCAAGCACAAGAAGCCCCACTACCATGTGAATGAAATGAGCTGGACGCTACTGACATTTTTGACTTCAAGAAAGTCGCCTCCGTTCTGGTCAACTTTGATTTGGATGTCGACAAGAACAAGGTCAACTGGATAGCCATCAGAAGGATAAAAGTAATGAAGGATAAGCCAAACAGTTTTTTATTCTGAGAGCCCAATACAAAGAAGTCAAATCTTTTATAGAGAGTGAGGAAGGTTCTCTCCCTGGACCCCGATCAAATTCAACTGATCCCAGTCAATGATGCCAAACCAACAGGCATAGATAAGGACAAAAAGAGAGACCTTATGAATCTATGTGAACAGCAGTTGATCCCACGAGTCCACCATCAATTCTTTGAGAATTTGAAGACAAAACTTTAAAAGTAAAAGTCAAGCTACTTTTCCACAAGAGTTAGCTCATTTTTTTTTATGTAACAGCACATGCACTAGACTGCTTCCTTAAAAATGGAACTTTCATATCTTAGGTGGTCAATGTTCAGCTCTATAGATCTCAGCATTAAATGGTCTGCTGATAATAAGATGGTGTGTTTCAGGAACAGAAAATTGTGAGTTGGAAATTTACAAAATGATGGATGGATAGAGAGAGCTCGTGTTGTTTTTACAATTATCTTTGTGTCAAGATTCGTAAATTATAGTACAGTGTTTATGAATTACACTTTTCTTTAACAGTGGTGAACACAGACTTTCAAAAGCCAGTTTAAGATCTGAAGATGGGAGAGAGGATTCTGCTTGTGAGCAGTGGAGGACGGGAGCACGCTCTAGTATGGAAGTTGTCACAGTCATCCAGTGGCCAATGGGCCACCGTAATTAGAGGAGCCAAGCACAAGAAAACCCACTACCATGTGAATGAATAAGCTGGACGCTACTGACATTTTTGACTTCAAGAAAGTCGGCTCCGTTCTGGTCAACTTTGATTTGGATGTCGACAAGAACAAGGTCAACAGGATAGCCATCAGAAGGATAAAAGTAATGAAGGATAAGAAGCCAAATAGTTTCTTTTATTCTGAGAGCCCAATACAAAGAAGTCAAATCTTTTATAGAGAGTGAGGAAGGTAATCTCCCTGGACCCCGATCAAATTCAACTGATCCCAATCAATGGTGCCAAACCAACAGGCATAGATAAGGACAAAAAGAGAGACCTTATGAATCTATGTGAACAGCAGTTGATCCCACGAGTCCACCATCAATTCTTTGAGAATTTGAAGACAAAACTTTAAAAGTAAAAGTCAAGCTACTTTTCCACAAGAGTTAGCTCATTTTTTTTTCTGTAACAGCACATGCACTAGACTGCTTCCTTAAAAATGGAACTTTCATATCTTAGGTGATCAATGTTCAGCTCTATAGATCTCAGCATTAAATAGTCTGCTGATAATAAGATGGTGTGTTTCAGGAACAGATAATTGTGAGTTGGAAATTTACAAAATGATGGATGGATAGAGAGAGCTCGTGTTGTTTTTACAATTATCTTTGTGTCAAGATTCGTAAATTATAATACAGTGTTTATGAATTACACTTTTCTTTAACAGTGGTGAACACAGACTTTTAAAAGCCAGTTTAAGATCTGAAGATGGGAGAGAGGATTCTGCTTGTGGGCCGTGGAGAACGGGAGCACGCTCTAGGATGGAAGTTGTCACAGTCATCCAGTGGCCAATGGGCCGCCGTAATTAGAGGAGCCAAGCACAAGAAGCCCCACTACCATGTGAATGAAATGAGCTGGACGCTACTGACATTTTTGACTTCAAGAAAGTCGCCTCCGTTCTGGTCAACTTTGATTTGGATGTCGACAAGAACAAGGTCAACTGGATAGCCATCAGAAGGATAAAAGTAATGAAGGATAAGCCAAACAGTTTTTTATTCTGAGAGCCCAATACAAAGAAGTCAAATCTTTTATAGAGAGTGAGGAAGGTTCTCTCCCTGGACCCCGATCAAATTCAACTGATCCCAGTCAATGATGCCAAACCAACAGGCATAGATAAGGACAAAAAGAGAGACCTTATGAATCTATGTGAACAGCAGTTGATCCCACGAGTCCACCATCAATTCTTTGAGAATTTGAAGACAAAACTTTAAAAGTAAAAGTCAAGCTACTTTTCCACAAGAGTTAGCTCATTTTTTTTTATGTAACAGCACATGCACTAGACTGCTTCCTTAAAAATGGAACTTTCATATCTTAGGTGGTCAATGTTCAGCTCTATAGATCTCAGCATTAAATGGTCTGCTGATAATAAGATGGTGTGTTTCAGGAACAGAAAATTGTGAGTTGGAAATTTACAAAATGATGGATGGATAGAGAGAGCTCGTGTTGTTTTTACAATTATCTTTGTTTCAAGATTCGTAAATTATAATACAGTGTTTATGAATTACACTTTTCTTTAACAGTGGTGAACACAGACTTTCAAAAGCCAGTTTAAGATCTGAAGATGGGAGAGAGGATTCTGCTTGTGAGCAGTGGAGGACGGGAGCACGCTCTAGTATGGAAGTTGTCACAGTCATCCAGTGGCCAATGGGCCACCGTAATTAGAGGAGCCAAGCACAAGAAAACCCACTACCATGTGAATGAATAAGCTGGACGCTACTGACATTTTTGACTTCAAGAAAGTCGGCTCCGTTCTGGTCAACTTTGATTTGGATGTCGACAAGAACAAGGTCAACAGGATAGCCATCAGAAGGATAAAAGTAATGAAGGATAAGAAGCCAAATAGTTTCTTTTATTCTGAGAGCCCAATACAAAGAAGTCAAATCTTTTATAGAGAGTGAGGAAGGTAATCTCCCTGGACCTCGATCAAATTCAACTGATCCCAATCAATGGTGCCAAACCAACAGGCATAGATAAGGACAAAAAGAGAGACCTTATGAATCTATGTGAACAGCAGTTGATCCCACGAGTCCACCATCAATTCTTTGAGAATTTGAAGACAAAACTTTAAAAGTAAAAGTCAAGCTACTTTTCCACAAGAGTTAGCTCATTTTTTTTTCTGTAACAGCACATGCACTAGACTGCTTCCTTAAAAATGGAACTTTCATATCTTAGGTGATCAATGTTCAGCTCTATAGATCTCAGCATTAAATGGTCTGCTGATAATAAGATGGTGTGTTTCAGGAACAGATAATTGTGAGTTGGAAATTTACAAAATGATGGATGGATAGAGAGAGCTCGTGTTGTTTTTACAATTATCTTTGTGTCAAGATTCGTAAATTATAATACAGTGTTTATGAATTACACTTTTCTTTAACAGTGGTGAACACAGACTTTTAAAAGTCAGTTTAAGATCCGAAGATGGGAGAGAGGATTCTGCTTGTGGGCAGTGGAGGACGGGAGCACGCTCTAGCATGGAAGTTGTCACAGTCATCCAGTGGCCAATGGGCCGCCGTAATTAGAGGAGCCAAGCACAAGAAGCCCCACTACCATGTGAATGAAATGAGCTGCACGCTACTGACATTTTTGACTTCAAGAAAGTCGCCTCCGTTCTGGTCAACTTTGATTTGGATGTCGACAAGAACAAGGTCAACTGGGTAGCCAACAGAAGGATAAAAGTAATGAAGGATAAGCCAAACAGTTTCTATTATTCTGAGAGCCCAATACAAAGAAGTCAAATCTTTTATAGAGAGTGAGGAAGGTAATCTCCCTGGACCCCGATCAAATTCAACTGATCCCAGTCAATGATGCCAAACCAACAGGCATAGATAAGGACAAAAAGAGAGACCTTATGAATCTATGTGAACAGCAGTTGATCCCACGAGTCCACCATCAATTCTTTGAGAATTTGAAGACAAAACTTTAAAAGTAAAAGTCAAGCTATTTTTCCACAAGAGTTAGCTCATTTTTTTTATGTAACAGCACATGCACTAGACTGCTTCCTTAAAAATGGAACTTTCATATCTTAGGTGGTCAATGTTCAGCTCTATAGATCTCAGCATTAAATGGTCTGCTGATAATAAGATGGTGTGTTTCAGGAACAGAAAATTGTGAGTTGGAAATTTACAAAATGATGGATGGATAGAGAGAGCTCGTGTTGTTTTTACAATTATCTTTGTGTCAAGATTCGTAAATTATAATACAGTGTTTATGAATTACACTTTTCTTTAACAGTGGTGAACACAGACTTTTAAAAGCCAGTTTAAGATCTGAAGATGGGAGAGAGGATTCTGCTTGTGGGCAGTGGAGGACGGGAGCACGCTCTAGCATGGAAGTTGTCACAGTCATCCAGTGGCCAATGGGCCGCCGTAATTAGAGGAGCCAAGCACAAGCAGCCCCACTACCATGTGAATGAAATGAGCTGGACGCTACTGACATTTTTGACTTCAAGAAAGTCGCCTCCGTTCTGGTCAACTTTGATTTGGATGTCGACAAATAAAAGGTCAACAGGATAGCCATCAGAAGGATAAAAGTAATGAAGGATAAGAAGCCAAATAGTTTCTTTTATTCTGAGAGCCCAATACAAAGAAGTCAAATCTTTTATAGAGAGTGAGGAAGGTAATCTCCCTGGACCCCGATCAAATTCAACTGATCCCAAACCAACAGGCATAGATACGGACAAAAAGAGAGACCTTATGAATCTATGTGAACAGCAGTTGATCCCACGAGTCCACCATCAATTCTTTGAGAATTTGAATAAAAAAACTTTAAAAGTAAAAGTCAAGCTACTTTTCCACAAGAGTTAGCTCATTTTTTTTATGTAACAGCACATGCACTAGACTGCTTCCTTAAAAGTGGAACTTTCATATCTTAGGTGGTCAATGTTCAGCTCTATAGATCTCAGCATTAAATGGTCTGCTGATAATAAGATGGTGTGTTTCAGAAACAGAAAATTGTGAGTTGGAAATTTACAAAATGATGGATGGATAGAGAGAGCTCGTGTTGTTTTTACAATTATCTTTGTGTCAAGATTCGTAAATTATAATACAGTGTTTATGAATTACACTTTTCTTTAACAGTGGTGAACACAGACTTTTAAAAGCCAGTTTAAGATCTGAAGATGGGAGAGAGGATTCTGCTTGTGGGCAGTGGAGAACGGGAGCACGCTCTAGCATGGAAGTTGTCACAGTCATCCAGTGGCCAATGGGCCGCCGTAATTAGAGGAGCCAAGCACAAGAAGCCCCACTACCATGTGAATGAAATGAGCTGGACGCTACTGACATTTTTGACTTCAAGAAAGTCGCCTCCGTTCTGGTCAACTTTGATTTGGATGTCGACAAGAACAAGGTCAACTGGATAGCCATCAGAAGGATAAAAGTAATGAAGGATAAGCCAAACAGTTTTTTATTCTGAGAGCCCAATACAAAGAAGTCAAATCTTTTATAGAGAGTGAGGAAGTTTCTCTCGCTGGACCCCGATCAAATTCAACTGATCCCAGTCAATGATGCCAAACCAACAGGCATAGATAAGGACAAAAAGAGAGACCTTATGAATCTATGTGAACAGCAGTTGATCCAACGAGTCCACCATCAATTCTTTGAGAATTTGAAGACAAAACTTTAAAAGTAAAAGTCAAGCTACTTTTCCACAAGAGTTAGCTCATTTTTTTTAATGTAACAGCACATGCACTAGACTGCTTCCTTAAAAATGGAACTTTCATATCTTAGGTGGTCAATGTTCAGCTCTATAGATCTCAGCATTAAATGGTCTGCTGATAATAAGATGGTGTGTTTCAGGAACAGAAAATTGTGAGTTGGAAATTTACAAAATGATGGATGGATAGAGAGAGCTCGTGTTGTTTTTACAATTATCTTTGTGTCAAGATTCGTAAATTATAATACAGTGTTTATGAATTACACTTTTCTTTAACAGTGGTGAACACAGACTTTTAAAAGTCAGTTTAAGATCCGAAGATGGGAGAGAGGAATCTGCTTGTGGGCAGTGGAGGACGGGAGCACGCTCTAGCATGGAAGTTGTCACAGTCATCCAGTGGCCAATGGGCCGCCGTAATTAGAGGAGCCAAGCACAAGAAGCCCCATTACCATGTGAATGAAATGAGCTGGACGCTACTGACATTTTTGACTTCAAGAAAGTCGCCTCCGTTCTGGTCAACTTTGATTTGGATGTCAACAAGAACAAGGTCAACTGGGTAGCCAACAGAAGGATAAAAGTAATGAAGGATAAGCCAAACAGTTTCTATTATTCTGAGAGCCCAATACAAAGAAGTCAAATCTTTTATAGAGAGTGAGGAAGGTAATCTCCCTGGACCCCGATCAAATTCAACTGATCCCAGTCAATGATGCCAAACCAACAGGCATAGATAAGGACAAAAAGAGAGACCTTATGAATCTATGTGAACAGCAGTTGATCCCACGAGTCCACCATCAATTCTTTGAGAATTTGAAGACAAAACTTTAAAAGTAAAAGTCAAGCTACTTTTCCACAAGAGTTAGCTCATTTTTTTTATGTAACAGCACATGCACTAGACTGCTTCCTTAAAAATGGAACTTTCATATCTTAGGTGGTCAATGTTCAGCTCTATAGATCTCAGCATTAAATGGTCTGCTGATAATAAGATGGTGTGTTTCAGGAACAGAAAATTGTGAGTTGGAAATTTACAAAATGATGGATGGATAGAGAGAGCTCGTGTTGTTTTTACAATTATCTTTGTGTCAAGATTCGTAAATTATAATACAGTGTTTATGAATTACACTTTTCTTCAACAGTGGTGAACACAGACTTTTAAAAGCCAGTTTAAGATCTGAAGATGGGAGAGAGGATTCTGCTTGTGGGCAGTGGAGGACGGGAGCACGCTCTAGCATGGAAGTTGTCACAGTCATCCAGTGGCCAATGGGCCGCCGTAATTAGAGGAGCCAAGCACAAGAAGCCCCACTACCATGTGAATGAAATGAGCTGGACGCTACTGACATTTTTGACTTCAAGAAAGTCGCCTCCGTTCTGGTCAACTTTGATTTGGATGTCGACAAATAAAAGGTCAACAGGATAGCCATCAGAAGGATAAAAGTAATGAAGGATAAGAAGCCAAATAGTTTCTTTTATTCTGAGAGCCCAATACAAAGAAGTCAAATCTTTTATAGAGAGTGAGGAAGGTAATCTCCCTGGACCCCGATCAAATTCAACTGATCCCAAACCAACAGGCATAGATACGGACAAAAAGAGAGACCTTATGAATCTATGTGAACAGCAGTTGATCCCACGAGTCCACCATCAATTCTTTGAGAATTTGAATAAAAAAACTTTAAAAGTAAAAGTCAAGCTACTTTTCCACAAGAGTTAGCTCATTTTTTTTATGTAACAGCACATGCACTAGACTGCTTCCTTAAAAGTGGAACTTTCATATCTTAGGTGGTCAATGTTCAGCTCTATAGATCTCAGCATTAAATGGTCTGCTGATAATAAGATGGTGTGTTTCAGAAACAGAAAATTGTGAGTTGGAAATTTACAAAATGATGGATGGATAGAGAGAGCTCGTGTTGTTTTTACAATTATCTTTGTGTCAAGATTCGTAAATTATAATACAGTGTTTATGAATTACACTTTTCTTTAACAGTGGTGAACACAGACTTTTAAAAGCCAGTTTAAGATCTGAAGATGGGAGAGAGGATTCTGCTTGTGGGCAGTGGAGGACGGGAGCACGCTCTAGCATGGAAGTTGTCACAGTCATCCAGTGGCCAATGGGCCGCCGTAATTAGAGGAGCCAAGCACAAGAAGCCCCACTACCATGTGAATGAAATGAGCTGGACGCTACTGACATTTTTGACTTCAAGAAAGTCGCCTCCGTTCTGGTCAACTTTGATTTGGATGTCGACAAGAACAAGGTCAACTGTATAGCCATCAGAAGGATAAAAGTAATGAAGGATAAGAAGCCAAATAGTTTCTTTTATTCTGAGAGCCCAATACAAAGAAGTCAAATCTTTTATAGAGAGTGGGGAAGGTAATCTCCCTGGACCCCGATCAAATTCAACTGATCCCAGTCAATGGTGCCAAACCAACAGGCATAGATAAGGACAAAAAGAGAGACCTTATGAATCTATGTGAACAGCAGTTGATCCCACGAGTCCACCATCAATTCTTTGAGAATTTGAAGACAAAACTTTAAAAGTAAAAGTCAAGCTACTTTTCCACAAGAGTTAGCTCATTTTTTTTTATGTAACAGCACATGCACTAGACTGCTTCCTTAAAAATGGAACTTTCATATCTTAGGTGGTCAATGTTCAGCTCTATAGGTCTCAGCATTAAATGGTCTGCTGATAATAAGATGGTGTGTTTCAGGAACAGAAAATTGTGAGTTGGAAATTTACAAAATGATGGATGGATAGAGAGAGCTCGTGTTGTTTTTACAATTATCTTTGTGTCAAGATTTGTAAATTATAATACAGTGTTTATGAATTACACTTTTCTTTAACAATGGTGAACACAGACTTTTAAAAGCCAGTTTAAGATCTGAAGATGGGAGAGAGGATTCTGCTTGTGGGCAGTGGAGGACGGGAGCACGCTCTAGCGTGGAAGTTGTCACAGTCATCCAGTGGCCAATGGGCCGCCGTAATTAGATGAGCCAAGCACAAGCAGCCCCACTACCATGTGAATGAAATGAGCTGGACGCTACTGACATTTTTGACTTCAAGAAAGTCGCCTCCGTTCTGGTCAACTTTGATTTGGATGTCGACAAGAACAAGGTACACTGGATAGCCATCAGAGGGATAAAAGTAATGAAGGATAAGCCAAACAGTTTCTTTTATTCTGAGAGCCCAATACAAAGAAGTCAAATCTTTTATAGAGAGTGAGGAAGGTAATCTCCCTGGACCCCGATCAAATTCAACTGATCCCACTCAATGGTGCCAAACCAACAGGCATAGATAAGGACAAAAAGAGAGACCTTATGAATCTATGTGAACAGCAGTTGATCCCACGAGTCCACCATCAATTCTTTGAGAATTTGAAGACAAAACTTTAAAAGTAAAAGTCAAGCTACTTTTCCACAAGAGTTAGCTCATTTTTTTTAATGTAACAGCACATGCACTAGACTGCTTCCTTAAAAATGGAACTTTCATATCTTAGGTGGTCAATGTTCAGCTCTATAGATCTCAGCATTAAATGGTCTGCTGATAATAAGATGGTGTGTTTCAGGAACAGAAAATTGTGAGTTGGAAATTTACAAAATGATGGATGGATAGAGAGAGCTCGTGTTGTTTTTACAATTATCTTTGTGTCAAGATTCGTAAATTATAATACATTGTTTATGAATTACACTTTTCTTTAACAGTGGTGAACACAGACTTTTAAAAGCCAGTTTAAGATCTGAAGATGGGAGAGAGGATTCTGCTTGTGGGCAGTGGAGGACGGGAGCACGCTCTAGTATGGAAGTTGTCACAGTCATCCAGTGGCCAATGGGCCACCGTAATTAGAGGAGAAGGGCACAAGAAAACCCACTACCATGTGAATGAATAAGCTGGACGCTACTGACATTTTTGACTTCAAGAAAGTCGCCTCCGTTCTGGTCAACTTTGATTTGGATGTCGACAAGAACAAGGTCAACAGGATAGCCATCAGAAGGATAAAAGTAATGAAGGATAAGAAGCCAAATAGTTTCTTTTATTCTGAGAGCCCAATACAAAGAAGTCAAATCTTTTATAGAGAGTGAGGAAGGTAATCTCCCTGGACCCCAATCAAATTCAACTGATCCCAGTCAATGGTGCCAAAACAACAGGCATAGATAAGGACAAAAAGAGAGACCTTATGAATCTATGTGAACAGCAGTTGATCCCACGAGTCCACCATCAATTCTTTGAGAATTTGAAGACAAAACTTTAAAAGTAAAAGTCAAGCTACTTTTCCACAAGAGTTAGCTCATTTTTTTTTATGTAACAGCACATGCACTAGACTGCTTCCTTAAAAATGGAACTTTCATATCTTAGGTGATCAATGTTCAGCTCTATAGATCTCAGCATTAAATGGTCTGCTGATAATAAGATGGTGTGTTTCAGGAACAGATAATTGTGGGTTGGAAATTTACAAAATGATGGATGGATAGAGAGAGCTCGTGTTGTTTTTACAATTATCTTTGTGTCAAGATTCGTAAATTATAATACAGTGTTTATGAATTACACTTTTCTTTAACAGTGGTGAACACAGACTTTTAAAAGTCAGTTTAAGATCCGAAGATGGGAGAGAGGATTCTGCTTGTGGGCAGTGGAGGACGGGATCACGCTCTAGCATGGAAGTTGTCACAATCTTCCAGTGGCCAATGGGCCACCGTAATTAGAGGAGCCAAGCACAGGAAGCCCCACTACCATGTGAATGAAATGAGCTGGACGCTACTGACATTTTTGACTTCAAGAAAGTCGCCTCCGTTCTGGTCAACTTTGATTTGGATGTCGACAAGAACAAGGTCAACTGGATAGCCATCAGAAGGATAAAAGTAATGAAGGATAAGCCAAACAGTTTCTTTTATTCTGAGAGCCCAATACAAAGAAGTCAAATCTTTTATAGAGAGTGAGGAAGGTAATCTCCCTGGACCCCGATCAAATTCAACTGATCCCAATCAATGATACCAAACCAACAGGCATAGATTAGGACAAAAAGAGAGACCTTATGAATCTATGTGAACAGCAGTTGATCCCACGAGTCCACCATCAATTCTTTGAGAATTTGAAGACAAAACTTTAAAAGTAAAAGTCAAGCTACTTTTCCACAAGAGTTAGCTCATTTTTTTTAATGTAACAGCACATGCACTAGACTGCTTCCTTAAAAATGGAACTTTCATATCTTAGGTGGTCAATGTTCAGCTCTATAGGTCTCAGCATTAAATGGTCTGCTGATAATAAGATGGTGTGTTTCAGGAACAGATAATTGTGAGTTGGAAATTTACAAAATGATGGATGGATAGAGAGAGCTCGTGTTGTTTTTACAATTATCTTTGTGTCAAGATTCGTAAATTATAATACAGTGTTTATGAATTACACTTTTCTTTAACAGTGGTGAACACAGACTTTTAAAAGCCAGTTTAAGATCTGAAGATGGGAGAGAGGATTCTGCTTGTGGGCAGTGGAGGACGGGAGCACGCTCTAGCATGGAAGTTGTCACAGTCATCCAGTGGCCAATGGGCCGCCGTAATTAGAGGAGCCAAGCACAAGCAGCCCCAGTACCATGTGAATGAAATGAGCTGGACGCTACTGACATTTTTGACTTCAAGAAAGTCGCCTCCGTTCTGGTCAACTTTGATTTGGATGTCGACAAGAACAAGGTCAACTGGATAGCCATCAGAGGGATAAAAGTAATGAAGGATAAGCCAAACAGTTTCTTTTATTCTGAGAGCCCAATACAAAGAAGTCAAATCTTTTATAGAGAGTGAGGAAGGTAATCTCCCTGGACCCCGATCAAATTCAACTGATCCCAGTCAATGGTGCCAAACCAACAGGCATAGATAAGGACAAAAAGAGAGACCTTATGAATCTATGTGAACAGCAGTTGATCCCACGAGTCCACCATCAATTCTTTGAGAATTTGAAGACAAAACTTTAAAAGTAAAAGTCAAGCTACTTTTCCACAAGAGTTAGCTCATTTTTTTTTATGTAACAGCACATGCACTAGACTGCTTCCTTAAAAATGGAACTTTCATATCTTAGGTGGTCAATGTTCAGCTCTATAGGTCTCAGCATTAAATGGTCTGCTGATAATAAGATGGTGTGTTTCAGGAACAGAAAATTGTGAGTTGGAAATTTACAAAATGATGGATGGATAGAGAGAGCTCGTGTTGTTTTTACAATTATCTTTGTGTCAAGATTCGTAAATTATAATACATTGTTTATGAATTACACTTTTCTTTAACAGTGGTGAACACAGACTTTTAAAAGCCAGTTTAAGATCTGAAGATGGGAGAGAGGATTCTGCTTGTGAGCAGTGGAGGACGGGAGCACGCTCTAGCATGGAAGTTGTCACAGTCATCCAGTGGCCAATGGGCCGCCGTAATTAGAGGAGCCAAGCACAAGCAGCCCCACTACCATGTGAATGAAATGAGCTGGACGCTACTGACATTTTTGACTTCAAGAAAGTCGCCTCCGTTCTGGTCAACTTTGATTTGGATGTCGACAAGAACAAGGTCAACTGGATAGCCATCAGAAGGATAAAAGTAATGAAGGATAAGCCAAACAGTTTCTTTTATTCTGAGAGCCCAATACAAAGAAGTCAAATCTTTTATAGAGAGTGAGGAAGGTAATCTCCCTGGACCCCGATCAAATTCAACTGATCCCAGTCAATGGTGCCAAACCAACAGGCATAGATAAGGACAAAAAGAGAGACCTTATGAATCTATGTGAACAGCAGTTGATCCCACGAGTCCACCATCAATTCTTTGAGAATTTGAAGACAAAACTTTAAAAGTAAAAGTCAAGCTACTTTTCCACAAGAGTTAGCTCATTTTTTTTTATGTAACAGCACATGCACTAGACTGCTTCCTTAAAAATGGAACTTTCATATCTTAGGTGGTCAATGTTCAGCTCTATAGATCTCAGCATTAAATGGTCTGCTGATAATAAGATGGTGTGTTTCAGGAACAGAAAATTGTGAGTTGGAAATTTACAAAATGATGGATGGATAGAGAGAGCTCGTGTTGTTTTTACAATTATCTTTGTGTCAAGATTCGTAAATTATAATACAGTGTTTATGAATTACACTTTTCTTTAACAGTGGTGAACACAGACTTTTAAAAGCCAGTTTAAGATCTGAAGATGGGAGAGAGGATTCTGCTTGTGGGCAGTGGAGGACGGGAGCACGCTCTAGCATGGAAGTTGTCACAGTCATCCAGTGGCCAATGGGCCGCCGTAATTAGAGGAGCCAAGCACAAGAAGCCCCACTACCATGTGAATGAAATGAGCTGGACGCTACTGACATTTTTGACTTCAAGAAAGTCGCCTCCGTTCTGGTCAACTTTGATTTGGATGTCGACAAATAAAAGGTCAACAGGATAGCCATCAGAAGGATAAAAGTAATGAAGGATAAGAAGCCAAATAGTTTCTTTTATTCTGAGAGCCCAATACAAAGAAGTCAAATCTTTTATAGAGAGTGAGGAAGGTAATCTCCCTGGACCCCGATCAAATTCAACTGATCCCAATCAATGGTGCCAAAACAACAGGCATAGATAAGGACAAAAAGAGAGACCTTATGAATCTATGTGAACAGCAGTTGATCCCATGAGTCCACCATCAATTCTTTGAGAATTTGAAGACAAAACTTTAAAAGTAAAAGTCAAGCTACTTTTCCACAAGAGTTAGCTCATTTTTTTTTATGTAACAGCACATGCACTAGACTGCTTCCTTAAAAATGGAACTTTCATATCTTAGGTGGTCAATGTTCAGCTCTATAGGTCTCAGCATTAAATGGTCTGCTGATAATAAGATGGTGTGTTTCAGGAACAGAAAATTGTGAGTTGGAAATTTACAAAATGATGGATGGATAGAGAGAGCTCGTGTTGTTTTTACAATTATCTTTGTATCAAGATTCGTAAATTATAATACAGTGTTTATGAATTACACTTTTCTTTAACAATGGTGAACACAGACTTTTAAAAGCCAGTTTAAGATCTGAAGATGGGAGAGAGGATTCTGCTTGTGGGCAGTGGAGGACGGGAGCACGCTCTAGCGTGGAAGTTGTCACAGTCATCCAGTGGCCAATGGGCCGCCGTAATTAGATGAGCCAAGCACAAGCAGCCCCACTACCATGTGAATGAAATGAGCTGGACGCTACTGACATTTTTGACTTCAAGAAAGTCGCCTCCGTTCTGGTCAACTTTGATTTGGATGTCGACAAGAACAAGGTACACTGGATAGCCATCAGAGGGATAAAAGTAATGAAGGATAAGCCAAACAGTTTCTTTTATTCTGAGAGCCCAATACAAAGAAGTCAAATCTTTTATAGAGAGTGAGGAAGGTAATCTCCCTGGACCCCGATCAAATTCAACTGATCCCACTCAATGGTGCCAAACCAACAGGCATAGATAAGGACAAAAAGAGAGACCTTATGAATCTATGTGAACAGCAGTTGATCCCACGAGTCCACCATCAATTCTTTGAGAATTTGAAGACAAAACTTTAAAAGTAAAAGTCAAGCTACTTTTCCACAAGAGTTAGCTCATTTTTTTTTATGTAACAGCACATGCACTAGACTGCTTCCTTAAAAATGGAACTTTCATATCTTAGGTGGTCAATGTTCAGCTCTATAGATCTCAGCATTAAATGGTCTGCTGATAATAAGATGGTGTGTTTCAGGAACAGAAAATTGTGAGTTGGAAATTTACAAAATGATGGATGGATAGAGAGAGCTCGTGTTGTTTTTACAATTATCTTTGTGTCAAGATTCGTAAATTATAATACAGTGTTTATGAATTACACTTTTCTTTAACAGTGGTGAACACAGACTTTTAAAAGCCAGTTTAAGATCTGAAGATGGGAGAGAGGATTCTGCTTGTGGGCAGTGGAGGACGGGAGCACGCTCTAGCATGGAAGTTGTCACAGTCATCCAGTGGCCAATGGGCCGCCGTAATTAGAGGAGCCAAGCACAAGAAGCCCCACTACCATGTGAATGAAATGAGCTGGACGCTACTGACATTTTTGACTTCAAGAAAGTCGCCTCCGTTCTGGTCAACTTTGATTTGGATGTCGACAAATAAAAGGTCAACAGGATAGCCATCAGAAGGATAAAAGTAATGAAGGATAAGAAGCCAAATAGTTTCTTTTATTCTGAGAGCCCAATACAAAGAAGTCAAATCTTTTATAGAGAGTGAGGAAGGTAATCTCCCTGGACCCCGATCAAATTCAACTGATCCCAATCAATGGTGCCAAAACAACAGGCATAGATAAGGACAAAAAGAGAGACCTTATGAATCTATGTGAACAGCAGTTGATCCCATGAGTCCACCATCAATTCTTTGAGAATTTGAAGACAAAACTTTAAAAGTAAAAGTCAAGCTACTTTTCCACAAGAGTTAGCTCATTTTTTTTTATGTAACAGCACATGCACTAGACTGCTTCCTTAAAAATGGAACTTTCATATCTTAGGTGGTCAATGTTCAGCTCTATAGGTCTCAGCATTAAATGGTCTGCTGATAATAAGATGGTGTGTTTCAGGAACAGAAAATTGTGAGTTGGAAATTTACAAAATGATGGATGGATAGAGAGAGCTCGTGTTGTTTTTACAATTATCTTTGTATCAAGATTCGTAAATTATAATACAGTGTTTATGAATTACACTTTTCTTTAACAATGGTGAACACAGACTTTTAAAAGCCAGTTTAAGATCTGAAGATGGGAGAGAGGATTCTGCTTGTGGGCAGTGGAGGACGGGAGCACGCTCTAGCGTGGAAGTTGTCACAGTCATCCAGTGGCCAATGGGCCGCCGTAATTAGATGAGCCAAGCACAAGCAGCCCCACTACCATGTGAATGAAATGAGCTGGACGCTACTGACATTTTTGACTTCAAGAAAGTCGCCTCCGTTCTGGTCAACTTTGATTTGGATGTCGACAAGAACAAGGTCAACTGGATAGCCATCAGAGGGATAAAAGTAATGAAGGATAAGCCAAACAGTTTCTTTTATTCTGAGAGCCCAATACAAAGAAGTCAAATCTTTTATAGAGAGTGAGGAAGGTAATCTCCCTGGACCCCGATCAAATTCAACTGATCCCACTCAATGGTGCCAAACCAACAGGCATAGATAAGGACAAAAAGAGAGACCTTATGAATCTATGTGAACAGCAGTTGATCCCACGAGTCCACCATCAATTCTTTGAGAATTTGAAGACAAAACTTTAAAAGTAAAAGTCAAGCTACTTTTCCACAAGAGTTAGCTCATTTTTTTTAATGTAACAGCACATGCACTAGACTGCTTCCTTAAAAATGGAACTTTCATATCTTAGGTGGTCAATGTTCAGCTCTATAGATCTCAGCATTAAATGGTCTGCTGATAATAAGATGGTGTGTTTCAGGAACAGAAAATTGTGAGTTGGAAATTTACAAAATGATGGATGGATAGAGAGAGCTCGTGTTGTTTTTACAATTATCTTTGTGTCAAGATTCGTAAATTATAATACATTGTTTATGAATTACACTTTTCTTTAACAGTGGTGAACACAGACTTTTAAAAGCCAGTTTAAGATCTGAAGATGGGAGAGAGGATTCTGCTTGTGGGCAGTGGAGGACGGGAGCACGCTCTAGTATGGAAGTTGTCACAGTCATCCAGTGGCCAATGGGCCACCGTAATTAGAGGAGAAGGGCACAAGAAAACCCACTACCATGTGAATGAATAAGCTGGACGCTACTGACATTTTTGACTTCAAGAAAGTCGCCTCCGTTCTGGTCAACTTTGATTTGGATGTCGACAAGAACAAGGTCAACAGGATAGCCATCAGAAGGATAAAAGTAATGAAGGATAAGAAGCCAAATAGTTTCTTTTATTCTGAGAGCCCAATACAAAGAAGTCAAATCTTTTATAGAGAGTGAGGAAGGTAATCTCCCTGGACCCCAATCAAATTCAACTGATCCCAGTCAATGGTGCCAAAACAACAGGCATAGATAAGGACAAAAAGAGAGACCTTATGAATCTATGTGAACAGCAGTTGATCCCACGAGTCCACCATCAATTCTTTGAGAATTTGAAGACAAAACTTTAAAAGTAAAAGTCAAGCTACTTTTCCACAAGAGTTAGCTCATTTTTTTTTATGTAACAGCACATGCACTAGACTGCTTCCTTAAAAATGGAACTTTCATATCTTAGGTGATCAATGTTCAGCTCTATAGATCTCAGCATTAAATGGTCTGCTGATAATAAGATGGTGTGTTTCAGGAACAGATAATTGTGGGTTGGAAATTTACAAAATGATGGATGGATAGAGAGAGCTCGTGTTGTTTTTACAATTATCTTTGTGTCAAGATTCGTAAATTATAATACAGTGTTTATGAATTACACTTTTCTTTAACAGTGGTGAACACAGACTTTTAAAAGTCAGTTTAAGATCCGAAGATGGGAGAGAGGATTCTGCTTGTGGGCAGTGGAGGACGGGATCACGCTCTAGCATGGAAGTTGTCACAGTCTTCCAGTGGCCAATGGGCCACCGTAATTAGAGGAGCCAAGCACAGGAAGCCCCACTACCATGTGAATGAAATGAGCTGGACGCTACTGACATTTTTGACTTCAAGAAAGTCGCCTCCGTTCTGGTCAACTTTGATTTGGATGTCGACAAGAACAAGGTCAACTGGATAGCCATCAGAAGGATAAAAGTAATGAAGGATAAGCCAAACAGTTTCTTTTATTCTGAGAGCCCAATACAAAGAAGTCAAATCTTTTATAGAGAGTGAGGAAGGTAATCTCCCTGGACCCCGATCAAATTCAACTGATCCCAATCAATGATACCAAACCAACAGGCATAGATTAGGACAAAAAGAGAGACCTTATGAATCTATGTGAACAGCAGTTGATCCCACGAGTCCACCATCAATTCTTTGAGAATTTGAAGACAAAACTTTAAAAGTAAAAGTCAAGCTACTTTTCCACAAGAGTTAGCTCATTTTTTTTAATGTAACAGCACATGCACTAGACTGCTTCCTTAAAAATGGAACTTTCATATCTTAGGTGGTCAATGTTCAGCTCTATAGGTCTCAGCATTAAATGGTCCGCTGATAATAAGATGGTGTGTTTCAGGAACAGATAATTGTGAGTTGGAAATTTACAAAATGATGGATGGATAGAGAGAGCTCGTGTTGTTTTTACAATTATCTTTGTGTCAAGATTCGTAAATTATAATACAGTGTTTATGAATTACACTTTTCTTTAACAGTGGTGAACACAGACTTTTAAAAGCCAGTTTAAGATCTGAAGATGGGAGAGAGGATTCTGCTTGTGGGCAGTGGAGGACGGGAGCACGCTCTAGCATGGAAGTTGTCACAGTCATCCAGTGGCCAATGGGCCGCCGTAATTAGAGGAGCCAAGCACAAGCAGCCCCAGTACCATGTGAATGAAATGAGCTGGACGCTACTGACATTTTTGACTTCAAGAAAGTCGCCTCCGTTCTGGTCAACTTTGATTTGGATGTCGACAAGAACAAGGTCAACTGGATAGCCATCAGAAGGATAAAAGTAATGAAGGATAAGCCAAACAGTTTCTTTTATTCTGAGAGCCCAATACAAAGAAGTCAAATCTTTTATAGAGAGTGAGGAAGGTAATCTCCCTGGACCCCGATCAAATTCAACTGATCCCAGTCAATGGTGCCAAACCAACAGGCATAGATAAGGACAAAAAGAGAGACCTTATGAATCTATGTGAACAGCAGTTGATCCCACGAGTCCACCATCAATTCTTTGAGAATTTGAAGACAAAACTTTAAAAGTAAAAGTCAAGCTACTTTTCCACAAGAGTTAGCTCATTTTTTTTTATGTAACAGCACATGCACTAGACTGCTTCCTTAAAAATGGAACTTTCATATCTTAGGTGGTCAATGTTCAGCTCTATAGGTCTCAGCATTAAATGGTCTGCTGATAATAAGATGGTGTGTTTCAGGAACAGAAAATTGTGAGTTGGAAATTTACAAAATGATGGATGGATAGAGAGAGCTCGTGTTGTTTTTACAATTATCTTTGTGTCAAGATTCGTAAATTATAATACATTGTTTATGAATTACACTTTTCTTTAACAGTGGTGAACACAGACTTTTAAAAGCCAGTTTAAGATCTGAAGATGGGAGAGAGGATTCTGCTTGTGAGCAGTGGAGGACGGGAGCACGCTCTAGCATGGAAGTTGTCACAGTCATCCAGTGGCCAATGGGCCGCCGTAATTAGAGGAGCCAAGCACAAGCAGCCCCACTACCATGTGAATGAAATGAGCTGGACGCTACTGACATTTTTGACTTCAAGAAAGTCGCCTCCGTTCTGGTCAACTTTGATTTGGATGTCGACAAGAACAAGGTCAACTGGATAGCCATCAGAAGGATAAAAGTAATGAAGGATAAGCCAAACAGTTTCTTTTATTCTGAGAGCCCAATACAAAGAAGTCAAATCTTTTATAGAGAGTGAGGAAGGTAATCTCCCTGGACCCCGATCAAATTCAACTGATCCCAATCAATGGTGCCAAACCAACAGGCATAGATAAGGACAAAAAGAGAGACCTTATGAATCTATGTGAACAGCAGTTGATCCCACGAGTCCACCATCAATTCTTTGAGAATTTGAAGACAAAACTTTAAAAGTAAAAGTCAAGCTACTTTTCCACAAGAGTTAGCTCATTTTTTTTTATGTAACAGCACATGCACTAGACTGCTTCCTTAAAAATGGAACTTTCATATCTTAGGTGGTCAATGTTCAGCTCTATAGATCTCAGCATTAAATGGTCTGCTGATAATAAGATGGTGTGTTTCAGGAACAGAAAATTGTGAGTTGGAAATTTACAAAATGATGGATGGATAGAGAGAGCTCGTGTTGTTTTTACAATTATCTTTGTGTCAAGATTCGTAAATTATAATACAGTGTTTATGAATTACACTTTTCTTTAACAGTGGTGAACACAGACTTTTAAAAGCCAGTTTAAGATCTGAAGATGGGAGAGAGGATTCTGCTTGTGGGCAGTGGAGGACGGGAGCACGCTCTAGCATGGAAGTTGTCACAGTCATCCAGTGGCCAATGGGCCGCCGTAATTAGAGGAGCCAAGCACAAGAAGCCCCACTACCATGTGAATGAAATGAGCTGGACGCTACTGACATTTTTGACTTCAAGAAAGTCGCCTCCGTTCTGGTCAACTTTGATTTGGATGTCGACAAATAAAAGGTCAACAGGATAGCCATCAGAAGGATAAAAGTAATGAAGGATAAGAAGCCAAATAGTTTCTTTTATTCTGAGAGCCCAATACAAAGAAGTCAAATCTTTTATAGAGAGTGAGGAAGGTAATCTCCCTGGACCCCGATCAAATTCAACTGATCCCAGTCAATGGTGCCAAAACAACAGGCATAGATAAGGACAAAAAGAGAGACCTTATGAATCTATGTGAACAGCAGTTGATCCCATGAGTCCACCATCAATTCTTTGAGAATTTGAAGACAAAACTTTAAAAGTAAAAGTCAAGCTACTTTTCCACAAGAGTTAGCTCATTTTTTTTTATGTAACAGCACATGCACTAGACTGCTTCCTTAAAAATGGAACTTTCATATCTTAGGTGATCAATGTTCAGCTCTATAGGTCTCAGCATTAAATGGTCTGCTGATAATAAGATGGTGTGTTTCAGGAACAGATAATTGTGGGTTGGAAATTTACAAAATGATGGATGGATAGAGAGAGCTCGTGTTGTTTTTACAATTATCTTTGTGTCAAGATTCGTAAATTATAATACAGTGTTTATGAATTACACTTTTCTTTAACAGTGGTGAACACAGACTTTTAAAAGTCAGTTTAAGATCCGAAGATGGGAGAGAGGATTCTGCTTGTGGGCAGTGGAGGACGGGATCACGCTCTAGCATGGAAGTTGTCACAGTCTTCCAGTGGCCAATGGGCCACCGTAATTAGAGGAGCCAAGCACAAGAAGCCCCACTACCATGTGAATGAAATGAGCTGGACGCTACTGACATTTTTTACTTCAAGAAAGTCGCCTCCGTTCTGGTCAACTTTGATTTGGATGTCGACAAGAACAAGGTCAACTGGATAGCCATCAGAAGGATAAAAGTAATGAAGGATAAGCCAAACAGTTTCTTTTATTCTGAGAGCCCAATACAAAGAAGTCAAATCTTTTATAGAGAGTGAGGAAGGTAATCTCCCTGGACCCCGATCAAATTCAACTGATCCCAATCAATGATGCCAAACCAACAGGCATAGATTAGGACAAAAAGAGAGACCTTATGAATCTATGTGAACAGCAGTTGATCCCACGAGTCCACCATCAATTCTTTGAGAATTTGAAGACAAAACTTTAAAAGTAAAAGTCAAGCTACTTTTCCACAAGAGTTAGCTCATTTTTTTTAATGTAACAGCACATGCACTAGACTGCTTCCTTAAAAATGGAACTTTCATATCTTAGGTGGTCAATGTTCAGCTCTATAGGTCTCAGCATTAAATGGTCTGTTGATAATAAGATGGTGTGTTTCAGGAACAGATAATTGTGAGTTGGAAATTTACAAAATGATGGATGGATAGAGAGAGCTCGTGTTGTTTTTACAATTATCTTTGTGTCAAGATTCGTAAATTATAATACAGTGTTTATGAATTACACTTTTCTTTAACAGTGGTGAACACAGACTTTTAAAAGCCAGTTTAAGATCTGAAGATGGGAGAGAGGATTCTGCTTGTGGGCAGTGGAGGACGGGAGCACGCTCTAGCATGGAAGTTGTCACAGTCATCCAGTGGCCAATGGGCCGCCGTAATTAGAGGAGCCAAGCACAAGCAGCCCCACTACCATGTGAATGAAATGAGCTGGACGCTACTGACATTTTTGACTTCAAGAAAGTCGCCTCCGTTCTGGTCAACTTTGATTTGGATGTCGACAAGAACAAGGTCAACTGGATAGCCATCAGAAGGATAAAAGTAATGAAGGATAAGCCAAACAGTTTCTTTTATTCTGAGAGCCCAATACAAAGAAGTCAAATCTTTTATAGAGAGTGAGGAAGGTAATCTCCCTGGACCCCGATCAAATTCAACTGATCCCAATCAATGGTGCCAAACCAACAGGCATAGATAAGGACAAAAAGAGAGACCTTATGAATCTATGTGAACAGCAGTTGATCCCACGAGTCCACCATCAATTCTTTGAGAATTTGAAGACAAAACTTTAAAAGTAAAAGTCAAGCTACTTTTCCACAAGAGTTAGCTCATTTTTTTTTATGTAACAGCACATGCACTAGACTGCTTCCTTAAAAATGGAACTTTCATATCTTAGGTGGTCAATGTTCAGCTCTATAGATCTCAGCATTAAATGGTCTGCTGATAATAAGATGGTGTGTTTCAGGAACAGAAAATTGTGAGTTGGAAATTTACAAAATGATGGATGGATAGAGAGAGCTCGTGTTGTTTTTACAATTATCTTTGTGTCAAGATTCGTAAATTATAATACAGTGTTTATGAATTACACTTTTCTTTAACAGTGGTGAACACAGACTTTTAAAAGCCAGTTTAAGATCTGAAGATGGGAGAGAGGATTCTGCTTGTGGGCAGTGGAGGACGGGAGCACGCTCTAGTATGGAAGTTGTCACAGTCATCCAGTGGCCAATGGGCCACCGTAATTAGAGGAGCCAAGCACAAGAAAACCCACTACCATGTGAATGAATAAGCTGGACGCTACTGACATTTTTGACTTCAAGAAAGTCGCCTCCGTTCTGGTCAACTTTGATTTGGATGTCGACAAGAACAAGGTTAACAGGATAGCCATCAGAAGGATAAAAGTAATGAAGGATAAGAAGCCAAATAGTTTCTTTTATTCTGAGAGCCCAATACAAAGAAGTCAAATCTTTTATAGAGAGTGAGGAAGGTAATCTCCCTGGACCCCGATCAAATTCAACTGATCCCAGTCAATGGTGCCAAAACAACAGGCATAGATAAGGACAAAAAGAGAGACCTTATGAATCTATGTGAACAGCAGTTGATCCCACGAGTCCACCATCAATTCTTTGAGAATTTGAAGACAAAACTTTAAAAGTAAAAGTCAAGCTACTTTTCCACAAGAGTTAGCTCATTTTTTTTTATGTAACAGCACATGCACTAGACTGCTTCCTTAAAAATGGAACTTTCATATCTTAGGTGATCAATGTTCAGCTCTATAGATCTCAGCATTAAATGGTCTGCTGATAATAAGATGGTGTGTTTCAGGAACAGATAATTGTGGGTTGGAAATTTACAAAATGATGGATGGATAGAGAGAGCTCGTGTTGTTTTTACAATTATCTTTGTGTCAAGATTCGTAAATTATAATACAGTGTTTATGAATTACACTTTTCTTTAACAGTGGTGAACACAGACTTTTAAAAGTCAGTTTAAGATCCGAACGCCCGTGCAGATGCGGGGCTCTCTTGTAGAAGAGGGACAGCAGAGAATACATCTGACGTGATACTGCGTGTCGTAAGAGGCGACTAAAGGTGCAAAGGTCCTGGTCTCCCGAGAAGAGCCAGTTGGCGGTGGGCCAACTACCCACCCTGTAAAAATAAACCAGTTACAGAAACACAAGCAAATACTT
Organism: Onchidella celtica; assembly: GCA_963931925.1. Classification (NCBI taxonomy): domain Eukaryota; kingdom Metazoa; phylum Mollusca; class Gastropoda; order Systellommatophora; family Onchidiidae; genus Onchidella; species Onchidella celtica. The sequence continues at coordinate 2,713,695 of OZ007578.1, read as the reverse complement.
CAAATCAGTCTTTTATCTTGGGAGAAGGGGGAGCATCTGCACCTGTAGATTCAATGAAGGACAATGGACAAAGCCGAAAGGACGCCACTGGCCCGACTGATCCTTCATCAAGCAAGTCACTCCGGATTGCGTCGTGGAATGTCCGCTCCATGTATGAAGCAGGAAAGAGTGCCCAGGTTACAATGGAGATGAGGCGATACAGACTGCACATACTTGGAGTTAGCGAGACCCGCTGGATACAGTCCGGACTGAAACAACTTAATACTGGGGAAAAGATTTTGTATTCTGGAAGGGAGGACAAAAAGCATACAGAAGGAGTAGCGATCATCTTGAGCAAGCACGCCCAGAGGTCACTGAGGGGATGGGAACCCTATGGAAGGAGAATTATATTGGCATCATTTACTACTAAGAACAAGAACATCAACATGAACATTGTGCAGATATACGCCCCAACAAATGAAGCAACCGATGAGGACAAGGACGACTTCTACAACCAGCTTCAGGAAATAGTTGACACATTGCCAAGAAAAGATGTGAACATTATAATGGGAGACGCCAATGCCAAGATAGGACAGGACAATACAGGGTATGAGGACATTATGGGGTGCAATGGTTTAGGACAAATGAATGAGAATGGAGAGCGGTTTGCAAGTTTCTGCGCATTTAACAGCTATGTGATTGGAGGTTCAGTATTCCCACACAAGAGGATCCATAAGGCCACTTGGATTTCACCGGATGGAGTAACTGAAAATCAGATTGACCACTTTTGCATCACCCGACGATTCAGACGCTCACTAGAGGATGTCATAGTACAGAGAGGAGCAGATGTTGGATCTGACCATCACATGCTGCTGGCAAGACTCAAACTCCGCCTCAAGAAACAAGGTACCAGAGCAGGAACAAAGAGGAGAAAGTTTCAAGTGAGCCTTCTGGATGGAGACAAGAAGGAAGAGTTCCAGCTGACACTGAGGAATAGATTCAAACCCCTTGTTGACCTGGAAGAGACAGTAGATTTGGAGACTCACTGGGCTAAGGTAAAAGGAGTATTTACATCGACATGTCAGGATGTTATTGGGGAAAAGAAAGTGGAACACAAGGAATGGATCAGTCAAAAATCACTGGACTTGATAAGGATAAGAAGAGACCTAAAAGAACGGGTAAATGCAAGTCGTACAAGAAGCTCAAGAGTTGGTAACCAGGAAGAGTACCGAGCATCAGCTAAAGAGGTCAAAAAATCAATTAAAAAAGACAAAGAGGAGTTCATAGGAATGTTAGCAGAGAAAGCAGAGAAGGCAGCAACAGGAGGACACATGAGGATCCTCTACCAGACTACAAAGACTCTTGCTGGAAAATATGGAAAACCTGAAGTTCCTGTCAAGGATTACAACAGGAAGGCTATTTTTGGAAAGGAAGCTCAGGCAAAAAGATGGATAGAACATTTTAACAGCCTCTTGAACAGACCTCCACCAAGCAACCCACCCGACATTCTACCCGCAAGAAATGATTTACCGATCAGTTGCGACCCTCCGACTAAAGCAGAGATTAATGATGCCATAAAGCAGTTAAATCGAGGCAAGGCAGCTGGACCAGACCAGATCCCACCAGAGGCGCTGAAGGCAGATGCTGCTGGGGCTGCAGAGGGTCTGCACTCACTATTCTCGAGGATTTGGATCGGAGGCAAGTTTCCAAAGGACTGGAAGGAAGGACACCTCGTGAAGCTCCCAAAAAAAGGGGACCTCAGCAATTGTAGTAACTACAGAGGAATCACACTTCTCTCCATCCCAGGAAAGGTTTTCAATCGGATTATTCTCAAGCGAATACAGAATGCAACAGACCAAAAACTTCGCGAGGAGCAAGCTGGTTTCAGGAGTAATCGATCAACCACCGACCAGATCGCCACGCTGAGAATCATAGTAGAGCAGTCGCTAGAGTGGAACTCCCAACTGATAGTGAACTTCCTTGACTACGAGAAGGCCTTTGATAGCATCGATAGAGAAACACTGTGGAGAATATTGAGACATTATGGAATCCCAGAGAAGATGGTGAATCTTATCAAGAGCATGTACGAGGGGACAAGTTGCAGAGTCGTACATGATGGTGAGCTTACTGACAGCTTTGATATCAAGACTGGTGTTAGGCAGGGTTGTTTGCTGTCCCCATTTCTGTTTATCCTGGTGATTGATTGGCTTATGAAAGAAACCACCAGTGGAGGAAGAAATGGCATACAATGGACCCCATGGACACAGCTGGACGATCTAGATTTTGCAGATGACTTGGCACTATTGTCGCACACACACGACCAGATGCAAGCAAAGACTACAGCTCTAAACAAAATTTCAGAATCTATTGGATTGAGGATACATCCCGCGAAGTCGAAGGTCCTAAAAATTGTTGCACCCCTAAGCGAACAAGTCACAGTAGGAGATCAACCACTGGAAGATGTAGAGTCCTTCTGCTATCTTGGTAGTATCATTGACAATAAGGGAGGAACAGAGGCAGAAGTCAAAGCACGAATTGGAAAGGCACAGGCAGCTTTCACATCCTTAAGCAAGATTTGGAGAACCAAGGATATATCTCTAAAAACAAAGCTGAGGATATTCAACTCGAACGTGAAGTCAGTCCTATTGTATGGATGTGAGACTTGGAATGCGTCCCAGGCCTGCATAAAGAGAATCCAAGTTTTCATCAACAGATGTTTGAGGAAGCTACTTAAGATCAGATGGACAGACAAGGTCAGTAATGAAATTGTATGGAAAAGAACAAGACAGAACGCAGTCAGAGAGGAAATTGGTAGGAGGCGATGGAGATGGATCGGCCACACTCTCAGGAGGCCAGGAAACAGCATCACGAAGAAGGTATTGGACTGGAATCCCCAGGGCAAGAGATCAAGAGGAAGGCCGCGCGGAACGTGGAGAAGAGCCAGAGAAAATGATGTGCAACGAAGCGGAAAGACTTGGAATAATGTAAAGAGGCTGGCCCATGATAGAGAGGGATGGAAGGTGTTTGTTGGTGGCCTATACCCTGATCCAGGGTGAGAAAGGCAATGATGATTAAGATCCGAAGATGGGAGAGAGGATTCTGCTTGTGGGCAGTGGAGGACGGGATCACGCTCTAGCATGGAAGTTGTCACAGTCTTCCAGTGGCCAATGGGCCACCGTAATTAGAGGAGCCAAGCACAAGAAGCCCCACTACCATGTGAATGAAATGAGCTGGACGCTACTGACATTTTTTACTTCAAGAAAGTCGCCTCCGTTCTGGTCAACTTTGATTTGGATGTCGACAAGAACAAGGTCAACTGGATAGCCATCAGAAGGATAAAAGTAATGAAGGATAAGCCAAACAGTTTCTTTTATTCTGAGAGCCCAATACAAAGAAGTCAAATCTTTTATAGAGAGTGAGGAAGGTAATCTCCCTGGACCCCGATCAAATTCAACTGATCCCAATCAATGATGCCAAACCAACAGGCATAGATTAGGACAAAAAGAGAGACCTTATGAATCTATGTGAACAGCAGTTGATCCCACGAGTCCACCATCAATTCTTTGAGAATTTGAAGACAAAACTTTAAAAGTAAAAGTCAAGCTACTTTTCCACAAGAGTTAGCTCATTTTTTTTAATGTAACAGCACATGCACTAGACTGCTTCCTTAAAAATGGAACTTTCATATCTTAGGTGGTCAATGTTCAGCTCTATAGGTCTCAGCATTAAATGGTCTGCTGATAATAAGATGGTGTGTTTCAGGAACAGAAAATTGTGAGTTGGAAATTTACAAAATGATGGATGGATAGAGAGAGCTCGTGTTGTTTTTACAATTATCTTTGTGTCAAGATTCGTAAATTATAATACAGTGTTTATGAATTACACTTTTCTTTAACAGTGGTGAACACAGACTTTTAAAAGCCAGTTTAAGATCTGAAGATGGGAGAGAGGATTCTGCTTGTGGGCAGTGGAGGACGGGAGCACGCTCTAGCATGGAAGTTGTCACAGTCATCCAGTGGCCAATGGGCCGCCGTAATTAGAGGAGCCAAGCACAAGCAGCCCCACTACCATGTGAATGAAATGAGCTGGACGCTACTGACATTTTTTACTTCAAGAAAGTCGCCTCCGTTCTGGTCAACTTTGATTTGGATGTCGACAAGAACAAGGTCAACTGGATAGCCATCAGAAGGATAAAAGTAATGAAGGATAAGCCAAACAGTTTCTTTTATTCTGAGAGCCCAATACAAAGAAGTCAAATCTTTTATAGAGAGTGAGGAAGGTAATCTCCCTGGACCCCGATCAAATTCAACTGATCCCAGTCAATGGTGCCAAACCAACAGGCATAGATAAGGACAAAAAGAGAGACCTTATGAATCTATGTGAACAGCAGTTGATCCCACGAGTCCACCATCAATTCTTTGAGAATTTGAAGACAAAACTTTAAAAGTAAAAGTCAAGCTACTTTTCCACAAGAGTTAGCTCATTTTTTTTTATGTAACAGCACATGCACTAGACTGCTTCCTTAAAAATGGAACTTTCATATCTTAGGTGGTCAATGTTCAGCTCTATAGGTCTCAGCATTAAATGGTCTGCTGATAATAAGATGGTGTGTTTCAGGAACAGAAAATTGTGAGTTGGAAATTTACAAAATGATGGATGGATAGAGAGAGCTCGTGTTGTTTTTACAATTATCTTTGTGTCAAGATTCGTAAATTATAATACAGTGTTTATGAATTACACTTTTCTTTAACAGTGGTGAACACAGACTTTTAAAAGCCAGTTTAAGATCTGAAGATGGGAGAGAGGATTCTGCTTGTGAGCAGTGGAGGACGGGAGCACGCTCTAGCATGGAAGTTGTCACAGTCATCCAGTGGCCAATGGGCCGCCGTAATTAGAGGAGCCAAGCACAAGCAGCCCCACTACCATGTGAATGAAATGAGCTGGACGCTACTGACATTTTTGACTTCAAGAAAGTCGCCTCCGTTCTGGTCAACTTTGATTTGGATGTCGACAAGAACAAGGTCAACTGGATAGCCATCAGAAGGATAAAAGTAATGAAGGATAAGCCAAACAGTTTCTTTTATTCTGAGAGCCCAATACAAAGAAGTCAAATCTTTTATAGAGAGTGAGGAAGGTAATCTCCCTGGACCCCGATCAAATTCAACTGATCCCAGTCAATGGTGCCAAACCAACAGGCATAGATAAGGACAAAAAGAGAGACCTTATGAATCTATGTGAACAGCAGTTGATCCCACGAGTCCACCATCAATTCTTTGAGAATTTGAAGACAAAACTTTAAAAGTAAAAGTCAAGCTACTTTTCCACAAGAGTTAGCTCATTTTTTTTTATGTAACAGCACATGCACTAGACTGCTTCCTTAAAAATGGAACTTTCATATCTTAGGTGGTCAATGTTCAGCTCTATAGATCTCAGCATTAAATGGTCTGCTGATAATAAGATGGTGTGTTTCAGGAACAGAAAATTGTGAGTTGGAAATTTACAAAATGATGGATGGATAGAGAGAGCTCGTGTTGTTTTTACAATTATCTTTGTGTCAAGATTCGTAAATTATAATACAGTGTTTATGAATTACACTTTTCTTTAACAGTGGTGAACACAGACTTTTAAAAGCCAGTTTAAGATCTGAAGATGGGAGAGAGGATTCTGCTTGTGGGCAGTGGAGGACGGGAGCACGCTCTAGTATGGAAGTTGTCACAGTCATCCAGTGGCCAATGGGCCACTGTAATTAGAGGAGCCAAGCACAAGAAAACCCACTACCATGTGAATGAATAAGCTGGACGCTACTGACATTTTTGACTTCAAGAAAGTCGCCTCCGTTCTGGTCAACTTTGATTTGGATGTCGACAAGAACAAGGTCAACAGGATAGCCATCAGAAGGATAAAAGTAATGAAGGATAAGAAGCCAAATAGTTTCTTTTATTCTGAGAGCCCAATACAAAGAAGTCAAATCTTTTATAGAGAGTGAGGAAGGTAATCTCCCTGGACCCCGATCAAATTCAACTGATCCCAGTCAATGGTGCCAAAACAACAGGCATAGATAAGGACAAAAAGAGAGACCTTATGAATCTATGTGAACAGCAGTTGATCCCACGAGTCCACCATCAATTCTTTGAGAATTTGAAGACAAAACTTTAAAAGTAAAAGTCAAGCTACTTTTCCACAAGAGTTAGCTCATTTTTTTTTATGTAACAGCACATGCACTAGACTGCTTCCTTAAAAATGGAACTTTCATATCTTAGGTGGTCAATGTTCAGCTCTATAGATCTCAGCATTAAATGGTCTGCTGATAATAAGATGGTGTGTTTCAGGAACAGAAAATTGTGAGTTGGAAATTTACAAAATGATGGATGGATAGAGAGAGCTCGTGTTGTTTTTACAATTATCTTTGTGTCAAGATTCGTAAATTATAATACAGTGTTTATGAATTACACTTTTCTTTAACAGTGGTGAACACAGACTTTTAAAAGCCAGTTTAAGATCTGAAGATGGGAGAGAGGATTCTGCTTGTGGGCAGTGGAGGACGGGAGCACGCTCTAGTATGGAAGTTGTCACAGTCATCCAGTGGCCAATGGGCCACTGTAATTAGAGGAGCCAAGCACAAGAAAACCCACTACCATGTGAATGAATAAGCTGGACGCTACTGACATTTTTGACTTCAAGAAAGTCGCCTCCGTTCTGGTCAACTTTGATTTGGATGTCGACAAGAACAAGGTCAACAGGATAGCCATCAGAAGGATAAAAGTAATGAAGGATAAGAAGCCAAATAGTTTCTTTTATTCTGAGAGCCCAATACAAAGAAGTCAAATCTTTTATAGAGAGTGAGGAAGGTAATCTCCCTGGACCCCGATCAAATTCAACTGATCCCAGTCAATGGTGCCAAAACAACAGGCATAGATAAGGACAAAAAGAGAGACCTTATGAATCTATGTGAACAGCAGTTGATCCCACGAGTCCACCATCAATTCTTTGAGAATTTGAAGACAAAACTTTAAAAGTAAAAGTCAAGCTACTTTTCCACAAGAGTTAGCTCATTTTTTTTTATGTAACAGCACATGCACTAGACTGCTTCCTTAAAAATGGAACTTTCATATCTTAGGTGATCAATGTTCAGCTCTATAGATCTCAGCATTAAATGGTCTGCTGATAATAAGATGGTGTGTTTCATGAACAGATAATTGTGGGTTGGAAATTTACAAAATGATGGATGGATAGAGAGAGCTCGTGTTGTTTTTACAATTATCTTTGTGTCAAGATTCGTAAATTATAATACAGTGTTTATGAATTACACTTTTCTTTAACAGTGGTGAACACAGACTTTTAAAAGTCAGTTTAAGATCCGAAGATGGGAGAGAGGATTCTGCTTGTGGGCAGTGGAGGACGGGATCACGCTCTAGCATGGAAGTTGTCACAGTCTTCCAGTGGCCAATGGGCCACCGTAATTAGAGGAGCCAAGCACAAGAAGCCCCACTACCATGTGAATGAAATGAGCTGGACGCTAGTGACATTTTTTACTTCAAGAAAGTCGCCTCCGTTCTGGTCAACTTTGATTTTTATGTCGACAAGAACAAGGTCAACTGGATAGCCATCAGAAGGATAAAAGTAATGAAGGATAAGCCAAACAGTTTCTTTTATTCTGAGAGCCCAATACAAAGAAGTCAAATCTTTTATAGAGAGTGAGGAAGGTAATCTCCCTGGACCCCGATCAAATTCAACTGATCCCAGTCAATGGTGCCAAACCAACAGGCATAGATAAGGACAAAAAGAGAGACCTTATGAATCTATGTGAACAGCAGTTGATCCCACGAGTCCACCATCAATTCTTTGAGAATTTGAAGACAAAACTTTAAAAGTAAAAGTCAAGCTACTTTTCCACAAGAGTTAGCTCATTTTTTTTTATGTAACAGCACATGCACTAGACTGCTTCCTTAAAAATGGAACTTTCATATCTTAGGTGGTCAATGTTCAGCTCTATAGGTCTCAGCATTAAATGGTCTGCTGATAATAAGATGGTGTGTTTCAGGAACAGAAAATTGTGAGTTGGAAATTTACAAAATGATGGATGGATAGAGAGAGCTCGTGTTGTTTTTACAATTATCTTTGTGTCAAGATTCGTAAATTATAATACAGTGTTTATGAATTACACTTTTCTTTAACAGTGGTGAACACAGACTTTTAAAAGCCAGTTTAAGATCTGAAGATGGGAGAGAGGATTCTGCTTGTGGGCATTGGAGGACGGGAGCACGCTCTAGCATGGAAGTTGTCACAGTCATCCAGTGGCCAATGGGCCGCCGTAATTAGAGGAGCCAAGCACAAGAAGCCCCACTACCATGTGAATGAAATGAGCTGGACGCTACTGACATTTTTGACTTCAAGAAAGTCGCCTCCGTTCTGGTCAACTTTGATTTGGATGTCGACAAGAACAAGGTCAACTGGATAGCCATCAGAAGGATAAAAGTAATGAAGGATAAGCCAAACAGTTTCTTTTATTCTGAGAGCCCAATACAAAGAAGTCAAATCTTTTATAGAGAGTGAGGAAGGTAATCTCCCTGGACCCCGATCAAATTCAACTGATCCCAGTCAATGGTGCCAAACCAACAGGCATAGATAAGGACAAAAAGAGAGACCTTATGAATCTATGTGAACAGCAGTTGATCCCACGAGTCCACCATCAATTCTTTGAGAATTTGAAGACAAAACTTTAAAAGTAAAAGTCAAGCTACTTTTCCACAAGAGTTAGCTCATTTTTTTTTATGTAACAGCACATGCACTAGACTGCTTCCTTAAAAATGGAACTTTCATATCTTAGGTGATCAATGTTCAGCTCTATAGATCTCAGCATTAAATGGTCTGCTGATAATAAGATGGTGTGTTTCAGGAACAGATAATTGTGGGTTGGAAATTTACAAAATGATGGATGGATAGAGAGAGCTCGTGTTGTTTTTACAATTATCTTTGTGTCAAGATTCGTAAATTATAATACAGTGTTTATGAATTACACTTTTCTTTAACAGTGGTGAACACAGACTTTTAAAAGTCAGTTTAAGATCCGAAGATGGGAGAGAGGATTCTGCTTGTGGGCAGTGGAGGACGGGATCACGCTCTAGCATGGAAGTTGTCACAGTCTTCCAGTGGCCAATGGGCCACCGTAATTAGAGGAGCCAAGCACAAGAAGCCCCACTACCATGTGAATGAAATGAGCTGGACGCTACTGACATTTTTTACTTCAAGAAAGTCGCCTCCGTTCTGGTCAACTTTGATTTGGATGTCGACAAGAACAAGGTCAACTGGATAGCCATCAGAAGGATAAAAGTAATGAAGGATAAGCCAAACAGTTTCTTTTATTCTGAGAGCCCAATACAAAGAAGTCAAATCTTTTATAGAGAGTGAGGAAGGTAATCTCCCTGGACCCCGATCAAATTCAACTGATCCCAGTCAATGGTGCCAAACCAACAGGCATAGATAAGGACAAAAAGAGAGACCTTATGAATCTATGTGAACAGCAGTTGATCCCACGAGTCCACCATCAATTCTTTGAGAATTTGAAGACAAAACTTTAAAAGTAAAAGTCAAACTACTTTTCCACAAGAGTTAGCTCATTTTTTTTTATGTAACAGCACATGCACTAGACTGCTTCCTTAAAAATGGAACTTTCATATCTTAGGTGGTCAATGTTCAGCTCTATAGGTCTCAGCATTAAATGGTCTGCTGATAATAAGATGGTGTGTTTCAGGAACAGAAAATTGTGAGTTGGAAATTTACAAAATGATGGATGGATAGAGAGAGCTCGTGTTGTTTTTACAATTATCTTTGTGTCAAGATTCGTAAATTATAATACAGTGTTTATGAATTACACTTTTCTTTAACAGTGGTGAACACAGACTTTTAAAAGCCAGTTTAAGATCTGAAGATGAGAGAGAGGATTCTGCTTGTGGGCATTGGAGGACGGGAGCACGCTCTAGCATGGAAGTTGTCACAGTCATCCAGTGGCCAATGGGCCGCCGTAATTAGAGGAGCCAAGCACAAGAAGCCCCACTACCATGTGAATGAAATGAGCTGGACGCTACTGACATTTTTTACTTCAAGAAAGTCGCCTCCGTTCTGGTCAACTTTGATTTGGATGTCGACAAGAACAAGGTCAACTGGATAGCCATCAGAAGGATAAAAGTAATGAAGGATAAGCCAAACAGTTTTTTATTCTGAGAGCCCAATACAAAGAAGTCAAATCTTTTATAGAGAGTGAGGAAGGTAATCTCCCTGGACCCCGATCAAATTCAACTGATCCCAGTCAATGGTGCCAAACCAACAGGCATAGATAAGGACAAAAAGAGAGACCTTATGAATCTATGTGAACAGCAGTTGATCCCACGAGTCCACCATCAATTCTTTGAGAATTTGAAGACAAAACTTTAAAAGTAAAAGTCAAGCTACTTTTCCACAAGAGTTAGCTCATTTTTTTTTATGTAACAGCACATGCACTAGACTGCTTCCTTAAAAATGGAACTTTCATATCTTAGGTGGTCAATGTTCAGCTCTATAGGTCTCAGCATTAAATGGTCTGCTGATAATAAGATGGTGTGTTTCAGGAACAGAAAATTGTGAGTTGGAAATTTACAAAATGATGGATGGATAGAGAGAGCTCGTGTTGTTTTTACAATTATCTTTGTGTCAAGATTCGTAAATTATAATACAGTGTTTATGAATTACACTTTTCTTTAACAGTGGTGAACACAGACTTTTAAAAGCCAGTTTAAGATCTGAAGATGGGAGAGAGGATTCTGCTTGTGAGCAGTGGAGGACGGGAGCACGCTCTAGCATGGAAGTTGTCACAGTCATCCAGTGGCCAATGGGCCGCCGTAATTAGAGGAGCCAAGCACAAGCAGCCCCACTACCATGTGAATGAAATGAGCTGGACGCTACTGACATTTTTGACTTCAAGAAAGTCGCCTCCGTTCTGGTCAACTTTGATTTGGATGTCGACAAGAACAAGGTCAACTGGATAGCCATCAGAAGGATAAAAGTAATGAAGGATAAGCCAAACAGTTTCTTTTATTCTGAGAGCCCAATACAAAGAAGTCAAATCTTTTATAGAGAGTGAGGAAGGTAATCTCCCTGGACCCCGATCAAATTCAACTGATCCCAGTCAATGGTGCCAAACCAACAGGCATAGATAAGGACAAAAAGAGAGACCTTATGAATCTATGTGAACAGCAGTTGATCCCACGAGTCCACCATCAATTCTTTGAGAATTTGAAGACAAAACTTTAAAAGTAAAAGTCAAGCTACTTTTCCACAAGAGTTAGCTCATTTTTTTTTATGTAACAGCACATGCACTAGACTGCTTCCTTAAAAATGGAACTTTCATATCTTAGGTGGTCAATGTTCAGCTCTATAGATCTCAGCATTAAATGGTCTGCTGATAATAAGATGGTGTGTTTCAGGAACAGAAAATTGTGAGTTGGAAATTTACAAAATGATGGATGGATAGAGAGAGCTCGTGTTGTTTTTACAATTATCTTTGTGTCAAGATTCGTAAATTATAATACAGTGTTTATGAATTACACTTTTCTTTAACAGTGGTGAACACAGACTTTTAAAAGCCAGTTTAAGATCTGAAGATGGGAGAGAGGATTCTGCTTGTGGGCAGTGGAGGACGGGAGCACGCTCTAGTATGGAAGTTGTCACAGTCATCCAGTGGCCAATGGGCCACTGTAATTAGAGGAGCCAAGCACAAGAAAACCCACTACCATGTGAATGAATAAGCTGGACGCTACTGACATTTTTGACTTCAAGAAAGTCGCCTCCGTTCTGGTCAACTTTGATTTGGATGTCGACAAGAACAAGGTCAACAGGATAGCCATCAGAAGGATAAAAGTAATGAAGGATAAGAAGCCAAATAGTTTCTTTTATTCTGAGAGCCCAATACAAAGAAGTCAAATCTTTTATAGAGAGTGAGGAAGGTAATCTCCCTGGACCCCGATCAAATTCAACTGATCCCAGTCAATGGTGCCAAAACAACAGGCATAGATAAGGACAAAAAGAGAGACCTTATGAATCTATGTGAACAGCAGTTGATCCCACGAGTCCACCATCAATTCTTTGAGAATTTGAAGACAAAACTTTAAAAGTAAAAGTCAAGCTACTTTTCCACAAGAGTTAGCTCATTTTTTTTTATGTAACAGCACATGCACTAGACTGCTTCCTTAAAAATGGAACTTTCATATCTTAGGTGATCAATGTTCAGCTCTATAGATCTCAGCATTAAATGGTCTGCTGATAATAAGATGGTGTGTTTCATGAACAGATAATTGTGGGTTGGAAATTTACAAAATGATGGATGGATAGAGAGAGCTCGTGTTGTTTTTACAATTATCTTTGTGTCAAGATTCGTAAATTATAATACAGTGTTTATGAATTACACTTTTCTTTAACAGTGGTGAACACAGACTTTTAAAAGTCAGTTTAAGATCCGAAGATGGGAGAGAGGATTCTGCTTGTGGGCAGTGGAGGACGGGATCACGCTCTAGCATGGAAGTTGTCACAGTCTTCCAGTGGCCAATGGGCCACCGTAATTAGAGGAGCCAAGCACAAGAAGCCCCACTACCATGTGAATGAAATGAGCTGGACGCTAGTGACATTTTTTACTTCAAGAAAGTCGCCTCCGTTCTGGTCAACTTTGATTTGGATGTCGACAAGAACAAGGTCAACTGGATAGCCATCAGAAGGATAAAAGTAATGAAGGATAAGCCAAACAGTTTCTTTTATTCTGAGAGCCCAATACAAAGAAGTCAAATCTTTTATAGAGAGTGAGGAAGGTAATCTCCCTGGACCCCGATCAAATTCAACTGATCCCAGTCAATGGTGCCAAACCAACAGGCATAGATAAGGACAAAAAGAGAGACCTTATGAATCTATGTGAACAGCAGTTGATCCCACGAGTCCACCATCAATTCTTTGAGAATTTGAAGACAAAACTTTAAAAGTAAAAGTCAAGCTACTTTTCCACAAGAGTTAGCTCATTTTTTTTTATGTAACAGCACATGCACTAGACTGCTTCCTTAAAAATGGAACTTTCATATCTTAGGTGGTCAATGTTCAGCTCTATAGGTCTCAGCATTAAATGGTCTGCTGATAATAAGATGGTGTGTTTCAGGAACAGAAAATTGTGAGTTGGAAATTTACAAAATGATGGATGGATAGAGAGAGCTCGTGTTGTTTTTACAATTATCTTTGTGTCAAGATTCGTAAATTATAATACAGTGTTTATGAATTACACTTTTCTTTAACAGTGGTGAACACAGACTTTTAAAAGCCAGTTTAAGATCTGAAGATGGGAGAGAGGATTCTGCTTGTGGGCATTGGAGGACGGGAGCACGCTCTAGCATGGAAGTTGTCACAGTCATCCAGTGGCCAATGGGCCGCCGTAATTAGAGGAGCCAAGCACAAGAAGCCCCACTACCATGTGAATGAAATGAGCTGGACGCTACTGACATTTTTGACTTCAAGAAAGTCGCCTCCGTTCTGGTCAACTTTGATTTGGATGTCGACAAGAACAAGGTCAACTGGATAGCCATCAGAAGGATAAAAGTAATGAAGGATAAGCCAAACAGTTTCTTTTATTCTGAGAGCCCAATACAAAGAAGTCAAATCTTTTATAGAGAGTGAGGAAGGTAATCTCCCTGGACCCCGATCAAATTCAACTGATCCCAGTCAATGGTGCCAAACCAACAGGCATAGATAAGGACAAAAAGAGAGACCTTATGAATCTATGTGAACAGCAGTTGATCCCACGAGTCCACCATCAATTCTTTGAGAATTTGAAGACAAAACTTTAAAAGTAAAAGTCAAGCTACTTTTCCACAAGAGTTAGCTCATTTTTTTTTATGTAACAGCACATGCACTAGACTGCTTCCTTAAAAATGGAACTTTCATATCTTAGGTGATCAATGTTCAGCTCTATAGATCTCAGCATTAAATGGTCTGCTGATAATAAGATGGTGTGTTTCAGGAACAGATAATTGTGGGTTGGAAATTTACAAAATGATGGATGGATAGAGAGAGCTCGTGTTGTTTTTACAATTATCTTTGTGTCAAGATTCGTAAATTATAATACAGTGTTTATGAATTACACTTTTCTTTAACAGTGGTGAACACAGACTTTTAAAAGTCAGTTTAAGATCCGAAGATGGGAGAGAGGATTCTGCTTGTGGGCAGTGGAGGACGGGATCACGCTCTAGCATGGAAGTTGTCACAGTCTTCCAGTGGCCAATGGGCCACCGTAATTAGAGGAGCCAAGCACAAGAAGCCCCACTACCATGTGAATGAAATGAGCTGGACGCTACTGACATTTTTTACTTCAAGAAAGTCGCCTCCGTTCTGGTCAACTTTGATTTGGATGTCGACAAGAACAAGGTCAACTGGATAGCCATCAGAAGGATAAAAGTAATGAAGGATAAGCCAAACAGTTTCTTTTATTCTGAGAGCCCAATACAAAGAAGTCAAATCTTTTATAGAGAGTGAGGAAGGTAATCTCCCTGGACCCCGATCAAATTCAACTGATCCCAGTCAATGGTGCCAAACCAACAGGCATAGATAAGGACAAAAAGAGAGACCTTATGAATCTATGTGAACAGCAGTTGATCCCACGAGTCCACCATCAATTCTTTGAGAATTTGAAGACAAAACTTTAAAAGTAAAAGTCAAACTACTTTTCCACAAGAGTTAGCTCATTTTTTTTTATGTAACAGCACATGCACTAGACTGCTTCCTTAAAAATGGAACTTTCATATCTTAGGTGGTCAATGTTCAGCTCTATAGGTCTCAGCATTAAATGGTCTGCTGATAATAAGATGGTGTGTTTCAGGAACAGAAAATTGTGAGTTGGAAATTTACAAAATGATGGATGGATAGAGAGAGCTCGTGTTGTTTTTACAATTATCTTTGTGTCAAGATTCGTAAATTATAATACAGTGTTTATGAATTACACTTTTCTTTAACAGTGGTGAACACAGACTTTTAAAAGCCAGTTTAAGATCTGAAGATGAGAGAGAGGATTCTGCTTGTGGGCATTGGAGGACGGGAGCACGCTCTAGCATGGAAGTTGTCACAGTCATCCAGTGGCCAATGGGCCGCCGTAATTAGAGGAGCCAAGCACAAGAAGCCCCACTACCATGTGAATGAAATGAGCTGGACGCTACTGACATTTTTTACTTCAAGAAAGTCGCCTCCGTTCTGGTCAACTTTGATTTGGATGTCGACAAGAACAAGGTCAACTGGATAGCCATCAGAAGGATAAAAGTAATGAAGGATAAGCCAAACAGTTTTTTATTCTGAGAGCCCAATACAAAGAAGTCAAATCTTTTATAGAGAGTGAGGAAGGTAATCTCCCTGGACCCCGATCAAATTCAACTGATCCCAGTCAATGGTGCCAAACCAACAGGCATAGATAAGGACAAAAAGAGAGACCTTATGAATCTATGTGAACAGCAGTTGATCCCACGAGTCCACCATCAATTCTTTGAGAATTTGAAGACAAAACTTTAAAAGTAAAAGTCAAGCTGCTTTTCCACAAGAGTTAGCTCATTTTTTTTATGTAACAGCACATGCACTAGACTGCTTCCTTAAAAATGGAACTTTCACATCTTAGGTGGTCAATGTTCAGCTCTATAGATCTCAGCATTAAATGGTCTGCTGATAATAAGATGGTGTGTTTCAGGAACAGAAAATTGTGAGTTGGAAATTTACAAAATGATGGATGGATAGAGAGAGCTCGTGTTGTCTTTACAATTATCTTTGTGTCAAGATTCGTAAATTATAATACAGTGTTTATGAATTACACTTTTCTTTAACAGTGGTGAACACAGACTTTTAAAAGCCAGTTTAAGATCTGAAGATGAGAGAGAGGATTCTGCTTGTGGGCATTGGAGGACGGGAGCACGCTCTAGCATGGAAGTTGTCACAGTCATCCAGTGGCCAATGGGCCGCCGTAATTAGAGGAGCCAAGCACAAGAAGCCCCACTACCATGTGAATGAAATGAGCTGGACGCTACTGACATTTTTGACTTCAAGAAAGTCGCCTCCGTTCTGGTCAACTTTGATTTGGATGTCGACAAGAACAAGGTCAACAGGATAGCCATCGGAAGGATAAAAGTAATGAAGGATAAGAAGCCAAATAGTTTCTTTTATTCTGAGAGCCCAATACAAAGAAGTCAAATCTTTTATAGAGAGTGAGGAAGGTAATCTCCCTGGACCCCGATCAAATTCAACTGATCCCAGTCAATGGTGCCAAAACAACAGGCATAGATAAGGACAAAAAGAGAGACCTTATGAATCTATGTGAACAGCAGTTGATCCCACGAGTCCACCATCAATTCTTTGAGAATTTGAAGACAAAACTTTAAAAGTAAAAGTCAAGCTACTTTTCCACAAGAGTTAGCTCATTTTTTTTTATGTAACAGCACATGCACTAGACTGCTTCCTTAAAAATGGAACTTTCATATCTTAGGTGATCAATGTTCAGCTCTATAGCTACGGTTACGGCAGCCGGTGAACACAGCTCACCGTTTTTCTTTGTTCGGCTTTACTCCCGTTCGAACAGCAGCGCTTCCTTTCTTTGTATTTATCTATTGGGGTATGAGCGTAATCTGCCGTAAATGTAGCCACTGCCTTAATTTTATGAAGATAGTCATATAGTTGTAGTGTGTTCATTTATTCTCAGCCGGCTCCCTTCTGCAGATTATAACGTAACAATGATCTAGTTTATCTCTGAATAAATTTATTTACTAGATTCCTGTTTTAGTCATGTCACTTTTCCCACATGTAATTTAAAATTGGTGTTTGATGGATGTCAAGGCATACATTTATTGACTTAACCCCTTCACTGCGCCCCGAACATGTGCCATACATGCTGTAACTGATGGTGTGTGTGCGCTGTGTATGTATAGTGAGAATGTGTTGAAACCATGTAGCACTGAAGGGATTAATATGCCGAAAAAAAATAAAAAACATGGAGGACCCAACTCTCAAATCTGTAAGTGTCAAGTGAAGAACACATGATTACAAAGATGCCAGTGTCAAGTGGAGAACACATGATTACAAAGATGCCAATGTCAAGTGAAGAACACATGATTACAAAGATGCCAGTGTCAAGTGAAGAACACATGATTACAAAGATGCCAGTGCCAAGTGAAGAACAGATGATTACAAAGATGCCAGTGTCAAGTGAAGAACACATGATTACAAAGATGCCAGTGTCAAGTGAAGAACACATGATTACAAAGATGCCAGTGTCAAGTGAAGAACACATGATTACAAAGATGCCAGTGTCAAGTGAAGAACACATGATTACAAAGATGCCAGTGTCAAGTGAAGAACACATGATTACAAAGATGCCAGTGTCAAGTGAAGAACACATGATTACAAAGATGCCAGTGTCAAGTGAAGAACACATGATTACAAAGATGCCAGTGTCAAGTGAAGAACACATGATTACAAAGATGCCAGTGTCAAGTGAAGAACACATGATTACAAAGATGCCAGTGTCAAGTGACGAACACATGATTACAAAGATGCCAGTGTCAAGTGAAGAACACATGATTACAAAGATGCCAGTGTCAAGTGAAGAACACATGATTACAAAGATGCCAGTGTCAAGTGAAGAACACATGATTACAAAGATGCCAGTGTCAAGTGAAGAACACATGATTACAAAGATGCCAGTGTCAAGTGGAGAACACATGATTACAAAGAAGCCAGTGTCAAGTGAAGAACACATGATTACAAAGATGCCAGTGTCAAGTGGAGAACACATGATTACAAAGATGCCAGTGTCAAGTGCAGAACACATGATTACAAAGATGCCAGTGTCAAGTGAAGAACACATGATTACAAAGAAGCCAGTGTCAAGTGGAGAACACATGATTACAAAGATGCCAGTGTCAAGTGAAGAACACATGATTACAAAGATGCCAGTGTCAAGTGAAGAACACATGATTACAAAGATGCCAGTGTCAAGTGCAGAACACATGATTACAAAGATGCCAGTGTCAAGTGAAGAACACATGATTACAAAGAAGCCAGTGTCAAGTGGAGAACACATGATTACAAAGATGCCAGTGTCAAGTGAAGAACACATGATTACAAAAATGCCAGTGTCAAGTGAAGAACACATGATTACAAAGATGCCAGTGTCAAGTGAAGAACACATGATTACAAAGATGCCAGTGTCAAGTGAAGAACACATGATTACAAAGATGCCAGTGTCAAGTGAAGAACACATGATTACAAAGATGCCAGTGTCAAGTGAAGAACACATGATTACAAAGATGCCAGTGTCAAGTGAAGAACACATGATTACAAAGATGCCAGTGTCAGGTGAAGAACACATGATTACAAAGATGCCAGTGTCAAGTGGAGAACACATGATTACAAAGATGCCAGTGTCAAGTGAAGAACACATGATTACAAAGATGCCAGTGTCATGTGAAGAACACATGATTACAAAGATGCCAGTGTCAAGTGAAGAACACATGATTACAAAGATGCCAGTGTCAAGTGAAGAAAACATGATTACAAAGATGCCAGTGTCAAGTGAAGAACACATGATTACAAAGATGCCAGTGTCAAGTGAAGAACACATGATTACAAAGATGCCAGTGTCAAGTGGAGAACACATGATTACAAAGATGCCAGTGTCAAGTGAAGAACACATGATTACAAAGATGCCAGTGTCAAGTGGAGAACACATGATTACAAAGATGCCAGTGTCAAGTGGAGAACACATGATTACAAAGATGCCAGTGTCAAGTGAAGAACACATGATTACAAAGATGCCAGTGTCAAGTGGAGAACACATGATTACAAATATGCCAGTGTCAAGTGAAGAACACATGATTACAAAGATGCCAGTGTCATGTGAAGAACACATGATTACAAAGATGCCAGTGTCAAGTGAAGAACACATGATTACAAAGATGCCAGTGTCAAGTGAAGAACACATGATTACAAAGTTGCCAGTGTCAAGTGAAGAACACATGATTACAAAGATGCCAGTGTCAAGTGAAGAACACATGATTACAAAGATGCCAGTGTCAAGTGAAGAACACATGATTACAAAGATGCCAGTGTCAAGTGGAGAACACATGATTACAAAGAAGCCAGTGTCAAGTGAAGAACACATGATTACAAAGATGCCAGTGTCAAGTGGAGAACACATGATTACAAAGATGCCAGTGTCAAGTGGAGAACACATGATTACAAAGATGCCAGTGTCAAGTGAAGAACACATGATTACAAAGAAGCCAGTGTCAAGTGGAGAACACATGATTACAAAGATGCCAGTGTCAAGTGAAGAACACATGATTACAAAGATGCCAGTGTCAAGTGAAGAACACATGATTACAAAGATGCCAGTGTCAAGTGAAGAACACATGATTACAAAGATGCCAGTGTCAAGTGAAGAACACATGATTACAAAGATGCCAGTGTCAAGTGAAGAACACATGATTACAAAGATGCCAGTGTCAAGTGAAGAACACATGATTACAAAGATGCCAGTGTCAAGTGAAGAACACATGATTACAAAGATGCCAGTGTCAGGTGAAGAACACATGATTACAAAGATGCCAGTGTCAAGTGGAGAACACATGATTACAAAGATGCCAGTGTCAAGTGAAGAACACATGATTACAAAGATGCCAGTGTCATGTGAAGAACACATGATTACAAAGATGCCAGTGTCAAGTGAAGAACACATGATTACAAAGATGCCAGTGTCAAGTGAAGAACACATGATTACAAAGATGCCAGTGTCAAGTGAAGAACACATGATTACAAAGATGCCAGTGTCAAGTGAAGAACACATGATTACAAAGATGCCAGTGTCAAGTGGAGAACACATGATTACAAAGATGCCAGTGTCAAGTGAAGAACACATGATTACAAAGATGCCAGTGTCAAGTGGAGAACACATGATTACAAAGATGCCAGTGTCAAGTGGAGAACACATGATTACAAAGATGCCAGTGTCAAGTGAAGAACACATGATTACAAAGATGCCAGTGTCAAGTGGAGAACACATGATTACAAATATGCCAGTGTCAAGTGAAGAACACATGATTACAAAGATGCCAGTGTCATGTGAAGAACACATGATTACAAAGATGCCAGTGTCAAGTGAAGAACACATGATTACAAAGATGCCAGTGTCAAGTGAAGAACACATGATTACAAAGATGCCAGTGTCAAGTGAAGAACACATGATTACAAAGATGCCAGTGTCAAGTGAAGAACACATGATTACAAAGATGCCAGTGTCAAGTGGAGAACACATGATTACAAAGATGCCAGTGTCAAGTGAAGAACACATGATTACAAAGATGCCAGTGTCAAGTGGAGAACACATGATTACAAAGATGCCAGTGTCAAGTGGAGAACACATGGTTACAAAGATGCCAGTGTCAATTGAAGAACACATGATTACAAAGATGCCAGTGTCAAGTGGAGAACACATGATTACAAAGATGCCAGTGTCAAGTGAAGAACACATGATTACAAAGATGCCAGTGTCAAGTGAAGAACACATGATTACAAAGATGCCAGTGTCAAGTGAAGAACACATGATTACAAAGATGCCAGTGTCAAGTCAAGAACACACGATTACAAAGATGCCAGTGTCAACTGAAGAACACATGATTACAAAGATGCCAGTGTCAAGTGAAGAACACATGATTACAAAGATGCCAGTGTCAAGTGAAGAACACATGATTACAAAGATGCCAGTGTCAGGTGAAGAACACACGATTACAAAGATGCCAGTGTCAAGTGGAGAACACATGATTACAAAGATGCCAGTGTCAAGTGAAGAACACATGATTACAAAGATGCCAGTGTCAAGTGGAGAACACATGATTACAAAGATGCCAGTGTCAAGTGGAGAACACATGATTACAAAGATGCCAGTGTCAAGTGAAGAACACATGATTACAAAGATGCCAGTGTCAAGTGGAGAACACATGATTACAAAGATGCCAGTGTCAAGTGAAGAACACATGATTACAAAGATGCCAGTGTCAAGTGAAGAACACATGATTACAAAGATGCCAGTGTCAAGTGAAGAACACATGATTACAAAGATGCCAGTGTCAAGTGAAGAACACATGATTACAAAGATGCCAGTGTCAAGTGAAGAACACATGATTACAAAGATGCCAGTGTCAAGTGAAGAACACATGATTACAAAGATGCCAGTGTCAAGTGAAGAACACATGATTACAAAGATGCCAGTGTCAGGTGAAGAACACATGATTACAAAGATGCCAGTGTCAAGTGGAGAACACATGATTACAAAGATGCCAGTGTCAAGTGAAGAACATGATTACAAAGATGCCAGTGTCATGTGAAGAACACATGATTACAAAGATGCCAGTGTCAAGTGAAGAACACATGATTACAAAGATGCCAGTGTCAAGTGATGAACACATGATTACAAAGATGCCAGTGTCAAGTGAAGAACACATGATTACAAAGATGCCAGTGTCAAGTGAAGAACACATGATTACAAAGATACCAGTGTCAAGTGGAGAACACATGATTACAAAGATGCCAGTGTCAAGTGAAGAACACATGATTACAAAGATGCCAGTGTCAAGTGGAGAACACATGATTACAAAGATGCCAGTGTCAAGTGGAGAACACATGATTACAAAGATGCCAGTGTCAAGTGAAGAACACATGATTACAAAGATGCCAGTGTCAAGTGGAGAACACATGATTACAAAGATGCCAGTGTCAAGTGAAGAACACATGATTACAAAGATGCCAGTGTCATGTGAAGAACACATGATTACAAAGATGCCAGTGTCAAGTGAAGAACACATGATTACAAAGATGCCAGTGTCAAGTGGAGAACACATGATTACAAAGATGCCAGTGTCAAGTGAAGAACACATGATTACAAAGATGCCAGTGCCAAGTGAAGAACACATGATTACAAAGATGCCAGTGTCAAGTGGAGAACACATGATTACAAAGATGCCAGTGTCGAGTGAAGAACACATGATTACAAAGATGCCAGTGTCAAGTGGAGAACACATGATTACAAAGATGCCAGTGTCAAGTGGAGAACACATGATTACAAAGATGCCAGTGTCAAGTGAAGAACACATGATTACAAAGATGCCAGTGTCAAGTGGAGAACACATGATTACAAAGATGCCAGTGTCAAGTGAAGAACACATCATTACAAAGATGCCAGTGTCAAGTGAAGAACACATGATTACAAAGATGCCAGTGTCAAGTGAAGAACACATGATTACAAAGATGCCAGTGTCAAGTGAAGAACACATGATTACAAAGATGCCAGTGTCAAGTGAAGAACACATGATTACAAAGATGCCAGTGTCAAGTGAAGAACACATGATTACAAAGATGCCAGTGTCAAGTGAAGAACACATGATTACAAAGATGCCAGTGTCAGGTGAAGAACACATGATTACAAAGATGCCAGTGTCAAGTGGAGAACACATGATTACAAAGATGCCAGTGTCAAGTGAAGAACACATGATTACAAAGATGCCAGTGTCAAGTGAAGAACACATGATTACAAAGATGCCAGTGTCAAGTGGAGAACACATGATTACAAAGATGCCAGTGTCAAGTGAAGAACACATGATTACAAAGATGCCAGTGTCAAGTGAAGAACAGATGATTACAAAGATGCCAGTGTCAAGTGAAGAACACATGATTACAAAGATGCCTGTGGCAATAAAACATGAAGTGACAATCCAGTCAAGGAATAGATTTATGGTGCAACTGTTAATCTGTAAAACTAAAAATCAAGATCTGAACTCGCTGTGGATTTCATGGTGGATATTAGATATTTGATTCACTTTATTCTCTTCCATAATTGTTCTTGTTTAAAGTTTATTACTGTGGAAGAATTGTCTTGAGTTTTGGTTTGTTATGAATTAAGTGTCGGAGATGTGAAAAAGGGCTGATTTTAAAAAGTTTCTCTATTCTTCCTTTGTGTGGTTGTTTTTTCAAGTCTATCTTTATATCGTAAAAGTGAAAATGAAAAATATGGCTCGGGAAGTTGAACTGGAACGAACAAGTCCCATAAACTTTAATAGTTTTTCATTCATTGTTTGAAGAGTGAAATATTCAGGAAGGATAATTTTCATGTCAAGCTTACCACATTGAGGGTAACTGTAACTTGTATCTATAGATTTTTTTTTTGTTTTTCGATTTTGTCAGAGATCATTACAGCAAAATCCAATATTCAAAATATTTTACGAATCAGGTAACATATCCTGTACAAAGTGCATGTACATGATCTTATTTTATGAGAAAAGTGGAAAAGGAGATCCCCCTGAATGCATAGCATGTAAGCCCCGCCGATACCTGGTGAACTTAGACAACATTGCAACATTCAGTATTTGTATATCTATTTGTCCACAACTATCACAATATCAAGTTCTTACTTAACTGTATCAGTTTGTCATTGGTTGAGAATGGAAGTAGGGGGAGGAGGATTTGTTGAAGTAAGGTGCGCGCGCATCACCTCTCTGAATGGCATGCCAAAGTAATGTTCCCTTGATATATATGGATATCAATTAAAGTTGTTCATTAAAGTTATGTCTTCATCCGTACATATATGTGTGTGTACTTTCTTCCTTCACAAATATGTCAGTATTTAATTATGTACGTGTTTAACCATTAACTTCCCGTATCGCCTGAATTCGCTCTGGGGTAAAAATAGGACCTAGAGCTACAATAAGTTGTAATACAACTTGTTAACAATAAAGATACTTGCCCATATTACTTGGCCTACTTATTTTATTTATCTATTTACTGATTGATTTCTTTATTCTACTTAAGTTTTCGAGTGAACCGTGCTAGATGGTCATCGCCGAATAGGGTTAAGTAATGTCATACTGTAGTTGTCCATATGAAATAGTTGATATGACTGGAGCAGTTGAAAAACAAATGGCATCAAAGAAAAATGGGATGAAATTTGTTTTATTTTTTGGTTATCTCCCACAACTGTGGACAATGAGCGATTAAAAGCCGGTCGACCGATAATGGCGTTTTATTCTTGGTTATGTCCCATGTGAAAACTATCTGAAGTAAGCGTTTGTCTCAGTAACAATGTTGTATTTTTATTGGTTAAGTCCTAAGCGAACAGAAGGAATAAACTAAAATTAATAGGGGAAAATACACTTGGTCGTCTTAGTACATGTTGTATTTTATCACTTCCGTTCCATGGTTATAAACAAAATATATTTTCTTAATAATTTCCTTTGTCTCGTATAATATACGAAATTTGAGGACTTGGAATAACAATTAACACTTTTCTCAGTAAATTCGGCACTTGCAGCTTTCCAAATTGGCATGATGATTTCAAATTACTTGATGACCAACACAACACCCTTGAAATTTAACTTAATAAAAGCATTTTTTTTAATGAAATGTATTTTTGTTTTAACCTAAGTGGTGAGGTACCATAGAGTTTAATCGCCCTGAGCAAAGTAACGAAAGTGAAAGCCAACTCCTCCCCTTAGAATGACAAGGTTCCATCTCCACTTTTTAGCTGAAATGAGTTACACATTACACATTCTTACAGATCGTCTCTACTGTGTGTCAAAATATCAAGCGAATATGGTGTGTAATTTCTAAGTATTACTAAAAAGAAAAAAAGTCGTACCACTGTAAGCTGTGATCCCAGGACACTTCAATCATCAATTTCTCAAAAGTTGACTGAAGGGAGTCAGAACCTTGTCATTCCGAGTGGACGAACTGCTACTGACATTATGTCCAGATTTGGAATCCCTGATTTTTGGCTGCATTTGTGTGCGAGAGTCAACGTAAATTTAGTATTGAATTGTTATAATGTTATGTTAATACGAATCAAGTTTCCGGGGCAAATTTTATTTGTATGCCCGGATCTGTCGTGGCCATCCTGCTTGTTGTAAAAAAAATGATAAAATATTATCGTCTTAGTGCATATACATGTATATATATATCATCGGTATAATTCTCTAACCGTCTAAATGTTTTTTAACAAAATCTTACAGGAAGGCCAAAACACTTTATTTCTTTCACTGGACGGAATTGGGTCATTTTTAACACATTAATCACAAAACCATATCTTCAAGACGATGACAGATTATATATTTTTGGTTAGGACATATTATGTAATACACATGTAGATTCATTTTGGAACAAGAAAGATTGGTCCAGAAAGTGAAGTCGGTTAGAGAATTACACTGACGATACACAATAGGGATGTATTTGCTTGGTTTTCTATACATCAAGCATGGAAGAGCGATGCAGAAACCATCTGAAAGCCAGGGGCGAGGTTTCCTCATAATCAAATAATCAGTGAATACCCTTCGAATATTAATTCTAGAATTACTACGCTTTTCAGATCGAGCCTAACTCCAAGTCCATTTAGTCAGTTCAGCATTCTGTTCTGCCTCGCTATTTTTTGGGTTTGTTGTTATAGTCTAACACCCCTCATCGAAAAACATCTTTGTAGGGACCTACACCATATGAACTGGTCCAAAATCAGTGATTAACAAAGACGAAGAAGACTTGACTACACCCAGAAGCGAGCTTGAGCATAGCCTGTATATTCGCCGAAGTGGCGCCGCAGACAGCAAAATAGTGGGGGAAAAAAATAGGATCATAATCCAAGTTTGACCCGATTTTACGTACCTGTGCAGGTTTTTCACTATGCGGTCGTTTTCATCCCAATCGAAAGGTAAAGAGTAGAGTGAAAGAGTTTGTGTAGATTTTTTGTTTGTTTGTTTGAGGTAATCTAAGAATAATTTACTTTACGCACACCAAGAGCTATCAAAGCATAATAATGTATACAGGGTGTCCCAAAAAAATGTGCCTACTTCCGACGTTTAATAGAACAACCAAAATATAGATACCGGTATACGGAACATGTAAATGTCACAAAAGTTAGCTGAAATGTTGAAGTTTTGTATGGCATAGTCAGTCAATTTTCAGTTTTAGACAACATGCTCGATGTAAGCCCCTCTTTGTCCGATGACCGTCTGCAGGCGCGTTGTCATGTTTGTCATCACGTTTTGGAAAGTTTCTGGGGGAATGTTTGAAAGTGCTGATTGATGAAGCGCCTTGTTTCCCTTGCTATCAAACAAAACTTCAGGATCTCTGAACCACAAAAAACAACATTATTATTATGGGAAAACATATTTAGAAGTCACAATACGCATTTAAAAGTAGGCACATTTTTTTGGGACACCCTATAGTTTAGATCTAGATATAACTATGATCAAAATCAGTTGAAGTATTATGAACATCAATTGACTTGATAGGTCGCTCGAACCGAAACCGCAACGGCAGATAGCCACTTCTCCAAGATCGCTACACATTGTAGTGTCACAGAGATGCCAGTTAAGCACTTTCTGCTATTTAATATTAATGGGTCTTTTTCGAGAAACTTTATGAGATGGTAGAATAACAAAATTTCTGGCTATGAATATGACAATGAAAACTTGCCGTTCAAATTATATTTTAAAAAATGGATGAAAATTATGAGTCTATAGGTCTGTTGGTATGAACGAATGGTATTTTCAGATTAGTTTGGCTTGTAAATTGCTGCATTCCTGTCCTGTTGACAAGAATAGTCCGCTCTTTAGATTTTGCAGTGCCTAGCACCCGTTTCATTGTTTTAGTCCCTGCATTTATAATTATGTAAATATGATGAAGCGATACGTCCTATTTTCAGGATCTTACTAGCTTAAACTCTGATCACCCACTGCAGAGAGCCACGCTTCGCCCCTGCTGACAGCAGAAGTCAACTAAATGGGGTTGTTTTTTTTTTTGGTTTTCTTTTTTTAGTTTTAAGGGCTCAGATTGAAGCTATTTGAAATGTACGTATTCTGTGCATGACTCCGTGATTAGATGTCTATCGATAAACAAATAATAGGTGAATAATTCAGCTAACAGGATGGATTAATCAAATTTTGATATTATATAAAGGTGTGTTCCCATGTAGATCTACGTATGAGAAGCGTTTGAAAGTGAATGGCTAGGTAAATAAGTAGACAAGTATATATGGCCTTTAGCGTCTTTACAGACGGTCTTAGCAGCTAGAATATTCACTTTCACTTTGACTGACAGCTTCTCTCGTGGCTTATTCTACCAATGTTTGACCCGAGAGTGCGATGGCAGTGATTGCAGGTCAGTCTTTTGGGTTCACTTTGGCGAGTGTTTTCATTCCGCCTCTGTCGTTTTGTCAGGTATGTTTCTTTTGCCTTGAAGTCTATTGCGAGCGTGCCACTGCGCAATTTTTGTCTCCATCTGCTTCGATCATTTGCAAGGTTCTCCCATTCATTGGGGTCGATGTTGAATGCTTTCATCGTGACCTTGCAAGTGTCTTTGAATCGTAGATGTGGCCTACCTCTGGGTCGGTTGCCAGTAGCAAGTTCCCCGTAGAGAATTTGTCTGGGGATGCGATCATTTTCCATACGGTGGAGATGTCCAAGCCACCGCAGTCTTTTTTTGCCTAGGAGAGCCTGAGTTGATGGAATGTTGGCTCGGCTCAGAACTTCAATATTTGAGATCCTGTCTTGCCACTTGATCTTGAGAATTTTGCGTAGGCAGCGCAGGTGGAAGGAGTTGAGGGATCTTTCATGTTTGGAGTAGGTGGTCCATGTCTCTGAGCCATACAGCAGGGTGCTTAGGACGCAAGTTTGGTACACGAGTACCTTTGTTTTGATGGTCAGCTTGCTATTGTTCCACACCCTTTTTGAGAGTTTGCCAAAAGCTGTGGCCGCCTTTCCTATTCTGGCATTTATTTCAGTTGTTATGTCTGTGCTACCACTGATGGTTGAGCCTAGGTAGCAGAATTTTCCCACTTGCTCCAGAGGAGAGCCATTCAGCATGATTGGGTTGGGGTTTCTCAAGCCTTGTGTCAAAACTACAGTTTTTGAGACACTGATCTTTAGCATGAATTTGTCACAGGCTTTGGCAAGGCTATTGATGAGAGCCTGGAGCGTGGTTTCATCGTGGGCCACGATTGCAGCATCATCTGCGAAGAGGAGCTCTTGTAACATAATATGCTCTGTACGAGATTTTGCTTTTAGTCTGGCAACATTAAAAATGGAGCCGTCCACTCTGGTGTTAATAAGTACTCCACCTGAACATTGACCAAAGGCATTCTTGAGTAGGGCTGCAAAATATGTACCAAATAAGGTAGGAGCAAGAACACATCCCTGCTTCACACCGCTGTTTACAGCAAATGAATTGGATGTGCAGCCCTCAAAGTTGACACATGCCCTCATGTCAGCGTGGAAGGATGCAATAAGTTTTAGCAATGTTGGTGGACAGCCTATGGATTTAAGGACTGCATACAGGCCAGATCGGCTTACGGTGTCGAAAGCCTTTGTTAGGTCCACAAAGCATGTTATAAGCGGACTGTTTTGTTCTTTACATTTTTCTTGGATTTGCCGAAGTGCAAATATCATGTCAATAGTTGATCGTTTGCTTCGAAAGCCACATTGTGTTTCTGGTAAGACTTTTTCCGCCAGTTGTTGAAGGCGGCAGAGGATGACGCGAGCAAAAGCCTTTCCAGTAATGCTGAGGAGGGATATGCCTCGATAGTTGTTGCAGTCGCCTTTGTCTCCTTTGTTCTTGTAAAGTGTGACAATTTTGGCGTCTCTCATATCATGTGGTATCACGCCTTCTTTCCAACACTGCAGTAACAGATTATACAGGTGTGGTAATAGTGGGCCTTTTAGGTCTTTTAATACCTCTGCAGGAATGTTGTCACTTCCTGTGGCTTTTCCAGCAGACAGGTGGTCGATTGCATTCGAAAGCTCGACTAAGGAAGGTTCAGCGTCAAGTTCGGCCATTATTGGCAGTTTTTGGAGGTGTTCCTCAAAATCTGGTGGAATATTTTTCTCAGTTGAATACAACAGAGAGTAATGCTCTACCCACCTACTCAGTTGTTCATTTTTATCTGTGATGGGTTCACCATTTACAGACTTAAGTGGGGCGCTTTTGGTGATGATTGGCCCAAGAGCTACTTTCATCTGACTAAAGGCGGTTTTCATATCTCCCTTTTCATTTGCCTCTTGTATGCTGTTACACAAGTCTGTCCAGTATTTGTTGGCGCAACGTCTTACCTCCAGCTGAAGTTTAGCTTTTGCATTTTTCAAACAAGTTTTTGTACTCTGATTGCAATTTTTGTTATACTCATTGAAAGCAGATTTCTTTTGCTCAATGAGAGGTAGGAGAATTTCGATGTTCTGGGCTACCCAGTCGTTGTTTGAAACTTTATGCTGTCCAAAAGACTTGATGGCACAGTCATGAATTTTTGAACTGAGAGTGTTCCATGTTTCATCTACCGAGTCACATTGGGTGACATTATCTATGCTTTCAGCAAATAACTTTTCAAATGACTTTCTATTTGATTCATCTCTGATTGCTGTTACATTGATCTTAGGGATTGAAGGGGCTTTTGATCTGTATATTTTCTTGGCCGAAATTTTGATTTTGCTGACTACCAGTGCATGGTCGGTGTCACAGTCAGCATTGTGGAGGGAACGAGTTATTTTTATACAGCCCAAACTCTTCCTCCTTGAGAGAATAAGATCTAATTGATGCCAATGGCCAGACCTGGGATGGCGCCATGATGTTCTTTGGCATCTCTTAAGGTCAAAGTACGTGTTTGTAACACATAATGAGTTTACGGAGCATAGCTCCAGAAGGCGCTGCCCGTTTTCGTTGATGTTGCCAATGCCGAAGTGCCCAATGCACTTTGGCCATGCGGAGTGATCTGCTCCCACTCGAGCGTTAAAGTCACCCAGAATTAGCAGGCCTTCGGTGAGAGGGATTGAAAGGTGAAAGGTGAAAGGACTATTATTATTATTATTATTATCTTATGATTTGGTCTGGTTATGACGGTTTAAAGCCTAAAGAAGCAAACTCAAAACCAAGTTACAGTCTATCAAATAAATGCTCAGTTCCTTAAGGTTTATGTCGTAACCAGCGGATCTACGTAGGTTATCATTCTTATGTGCAAACTTAGTGTCAATCCTACGTGTCGGATTTCCGTAGGGTTGCTGGCTGGGAACATGCCTTTGAAACTAGAGAAGCCAATAGGACAGTGAGACAAGTCTGTTTTGCTCAGGTTTTATGGACTTTAGAGTTAAACAGGACCTGGCGCAAGGGTGGGACTGAATCAAGACTGTCTCGTTAAATGAATTCAACGTGTGAGTGTAGAAAACTTCGTGTAGACGGGTGTGGGCGTTAAGTAGCTATTGTACAGCTCTATACCTCTCTGGATCCCTTAATTCCTTCTGGGGTGGTGGGTGCACTGCACTAGTAAGTGTGGGTGTGGGTCTTATGTAGCTATGATACAGAATTCTCTGGATCCCTTAATTCCTTCTGGGGTGGTGGGTGCACTGCACTAGTAAGTGTGGGTGTGGGTCTTATGTAGCTATGATACAGAACTCTCTGGATCCCTTAATTCCTTCTGGGGTGGTGGGGGCACTGCACTAGTAAGCGTGAGTGTGGGTCTTAAGTAGCTATGATACAGAACTCTCTGGATCCCTTAATTCCTTCAATCTGGGGTCGTGGGTGCACTGCACTAGTAAGCGTGGGTGTGGGTCTTAAGTAGCTATGATACAGAACTCTCTGGATCCCTTAATTCCTTCTGGGGTGGTGGGTGCACTGCCCTAGTAAGCGTGAGTGTGGGTCTTAGGTAGCTGGATCCCTTAATTCCTTCAATCTGGGGTCGTGGGGGCACTGCACTAGCAAGCGAACGCACTAACTGTCTCCACCTCTGGCGGTCATGAGCAAGGGCCTGGGTGGTGACAAAATGTTCCCGTCCATTCAGTAATGTTTGCCCGTTCATTTCTTTCTTTTTTCTGCCCCGTCTGCCCGCTTCCTGAGCTGTACCTTGGAGGATGATCTTTGAGAGTCCACTGGCTCTTGTCACATGTCCATACCATTTCAAGTTTCTTCTCTTTACTGTGTTCTTACAAGGTCTTCATAGTGACGTACATGTTGAGTGATGGTTTTGCCCACTTCTTCATTTGAGATGTGTTCCGTACACGAACAGGTTTCTGTATAACTATGTCTGAATAAAAACCCGATTCAAAAAAGACTTGGCTCAGTGTGTTCCTAACCTTAGAAATGTTAAAAACAGCAAAATTAATGGAAAAAAAAAACTCCCTATCAACTCACCTAGAGCGCTGTTCAAGTCAAATCCGTTGCTGAAGCCGTTTGCATTTTGGTTGTTGTTGTTGTTGTTGTTGTTATTGTTGCTGTTGCCCCCACCATTACCAAACATGGACCATAGGCTTGAGGTGTCCACTGACACATTGGCCAAACAAGGTTAGAGGAGAAATAAAGAAAAACATTAAATAAGCAGTAGAAAATCAAAACTGATCAATTAGTGATTTATTGATCTATTTAGCAATGTATTGCCCCTCAGATAGTCAGTGACGAAATACCACTTTCTACTGTTGGAAATCAAAGGGGCAACGTATTAGAAAATCACAATAATGTGCAAGTGACTTAACCTACCTAATGTAAGCACAGACAAACACGTTGTTTTTTTTCTCAATTTTTTTTAACAAAGATCGTGATTTGAAGCCAAAGTCAAACTGCTACTTTAGCATGGATTTTCGAGAAGAATTTCATTAACTGATTTAAACAGATTTAAAAGATTATTTTTTTTAAGTCACTCACTGTTCTGCTGTCCTTGATTCATCAAACTTGCAACTGAAAATGAGAAAACGGAGACATTTTGGCTTTCATTCATACTTCCAAAAACTGAGCTTTGCTGCAAACAGTTTAAAGTTTGGAGGAAAGTATTTATCAAGGCGGATTTCTGAAGGGTTTAAGTATGAAAAGTAAAGTTACTTTCCCTGTATAAAAGGTGGAGTTTTGTGGTTGAGCCATTAAAGCACTTATTGTTATTTTAAGAAAAAAAAAAAGAGAGAGAAATCCAGTAATAAATATCCTAATCAGTCAGTCCGCTGGATGTTCGAAGAAGGAACCTTGCAAGTTCCTGGATGGATGAAGGTAAGAGCAATTTGATCATCTGAAGTTGATTAAATCATTCATTTAAATCTACCTATTCATCTATCAACCATTCATTTTAAACTACGGATTCCCCAATTATCGTTGGAATTGAATAAATGTTGATTATTGCAAAAAATTATTGTGCGGCAATAGTGCTGGACTGACTGGGTTGCGGAACGTAAGCACGGGGATTTGTGACTAAATTTTAACTGAACTGAAATAGTACATGAATTAGTGAATGAATGATTGAGTGAATGAATGAATAAGTTAAAGAAAACTGAATGAAAGAATAAATGAATGAAGGAAGGAAGGAAAGAACGGATGAATGGATGAATGATGCCTGAATAAATGAATGAATAAATTAAAGAAGAAGAGGATGGGTGAATGAATGAATGAATAAATGATGAATGAATGAATGCATGAATGAATGAATGAATGAAATTACATACAGGGATTTTGAGCATTGTTGCCATTGCTACTCATTCCAGTGGAGACTGATGAGACAGAAAACAAAAATGACATGACATCAGAACGCACTCACAGTCTTCAACTTCATTATTTCATGTATTATATTATTACTAGAGGACCCACCGGGCATTGCTCGGAATAAACAATCATGTGTCCCCTCTCTGTCTCTCTCTCTCTCACATAATAAAAGTAATAAACTACAGTCTTGCTTCAGAACTCATGCGCACCACAACATTACGCACCAAACTGAACGCTTGATACGGTTACTTTTTATGACATGCACGGTTCTATATATTACGAAACAAACATGCTAAAAATGCAGATGTTACATAGCAATAAACATTGTTATTTTTTAAAAAAATACATGCTTGAAGTAAACAACTTTTAATTATAGCCATCATCTCCCTTATCTCAATTGCCACCTTCCTGCCAAATTTAAGGCCTAAAGAGTGTATAGTTTGGTCAGTCATGCCAAAGGTTGCAAGTTACTGAAATATATAATAGATTATTATTATATTATTATTGTCATCATTTGTTCGTCTTTATTTGGCACCGATGCTTTCAATAATCACGGGCTGTTTTGATTAAAAGATAAAATGAAACTCCCTGGAGAGGGAAAGTGCGGAATATCTTTAGAGGAATCTGGAAAAGTTGTTTTGTGATTAAACGTCGTATGTCCATGATTCAGAAATCAATCAATAAGTCAGCAACATAATGACTCAGTCAGCCTTTTACTGGACATTTAGTATATTTTCAATTCATGGAATTAGTCGATTAAAAAGTAAACCAGTCAGTGAGTCAGTATGCCAGCCTGTTGATCAGCTAGTCAGTATGTCAGTAAGTACGCTAGCCAGACAGCAGATTAGTCAATTAGTCACTTGGTCAGCCAATCAGGCAGCCCGTCATTCGATCAGCCGATCAGTCGATCAGTCACTCAGTTCAGTCCATCAAAATCTCTACACAATAATAATATAACTAACTGAAGTATACAGCCGAAGTACAGTAATCATTGTCTATTTTGGGGTATTTTGCAGTGCAGTTTCGTTTACGGCTAACCGCATTCTACAATTCTATGAATCTGCCATACTTACATGGATTACCACCCTCTACAATTCTATGAATCTGCCATACTTACATGGATTACCACCCTCTACAATTCTATGAATCTGCCATACTTACATGGGTTACCACCTGTATCCGCGGATGGCTGGTTGAACATGCTCATGAAATCTGGCCATGGGAAATAAAAAACCCATGTTTAATCATCATACAATGAAAGAGCTAGAAATGAGCGTGTCAGTACCATGCCTTGACCTTCGTGACTACGAGGCAAAAAATTATGAAACATTGTACATCATTACTATCTCACTTTTTTGTACGATAAATTATGCATTTATTCTGGACAAAATTCAATCTTTGAGCACAACTAACGCTCGACTTTTGAAGGACAGCCCATGTCACAGTAACGCTTGGTAAAACCACTGTGGTGCTGAAGAACTTTAGCAGCTCTGCTAAGGTCTTTGTCTCTACCTCAGTGTGAGATGTCTACTATGGACTTAAACAGGGCCTCGCCCTGGCGAGACTGAAACAAGTCCTCCTCACTAGTTCGAACACGACAAAACTGTCTTGAATCAGCAGGTGGAAAGAGGGACTTCGCGCGCATGGTCGAAGCGGAAGTATAAACAGACGTCTCAGAGGACCGTCAGTGTAATACAGTGATTCCCATGAGTTATTTATTTGCAAGCTATTAAACATTTCATGATGACAAATGTAAGCCTTGGTCCTATTGCTTTGAAAGTGATAACCATTATGAATCTGCCAAGTAGTTTCAATCACTGTTCCTTCGGAGCTGCGCGGCCGCCAATCTCTGAATTGGTGCTGCGCACATCAAAATGTTACCGCTCATTTTAATTTAGAAAATACCATTGTTTTGGTCACTGTTTAAAATACTTTTACTCAAAGCATCAAAAGTTCCACGTAGTGGTTTAGAAAAAATTAGAGAGAACGTTGGTTTGAATCGTCATAGAAGCCAGAGAGGGCGGCACTAACTTGTCACATTATGAAACAAAGCAAAGGCAGACTTGTCCCTGGTCTTTCCTCCACAACTATAGGTCACCATATTTTGAATGTACTCTCTTGCAGATTTATATGGCTTTTCGCAACGGTATCTTTGTGAGTCAGAGTCATATGATCACGTTGGTCTTGACCTTAGAAAAGTAATGTTTTTACCTAAATGGCTATAAAATTTTACTGTATATGCGTGATATTGTGGTGAGCAGTATAAAAATATGATTATGGTTTTGTTTTTAATGTGCAGAAACTATATAATAACAGCCACTTTGCTCCTTTCACTATTTTGGGGATGGGGAGGGGGGGGGAGGGGTTACCTTACAATAGCTTGCTTCTCGGAGCCTGGTCAAATAAAATTTCAAAACTAGAAATATAACCGGAAAAGGTGGGTATGAACTGGTTTTGTGTTTACAGTTTTAAAACAGGTGTTTTGTATAGAATGTATATTGCAGATATGTTAAGAATCTGTATACCAACTTGTAGATTGCAGCCTTGCCATGAAGGACAGAATGCGCTTCGGGTACACGTCAGAAAACAATGCTGTAATGAAACCACAGGCACGACAACGCTGTTTAAAACCCCACGGATCACAGGAAAGTGGGATATAACAAAAGGATTATAAAGAAGTAAAGTGGCAAATAGATGATTATTGTCTCAGGAAATAACTAGAACACACAGTTTCATTTAGTTGACGGTATTATGAAGTAGGATCAAAAGTACAGTGGGACAAAATAAATTGTTATTCAATTTCGCCATCTCTTGTTGTCCTTTTTTAGAGTTGTTACTGTTGTGTATTCTTGTAAGTTTATGACAATTTTATTATTCCTGCCGTGATCTTCGTTTTTGTTTGTTTTGCACAACTGAGAAATTCGATATTAAACGTTTGCTGCTTTAGTATTATGATAGGGAGTTAGAATAAATCGGAACTGGGAAACAGATTGATCAGTGCCACAACGCATTTTAAATACATGTCGAAGTGTGTATTTGTTGTTCCTCTTCTACATACTAAAAGATCTCCAGTTCTTCAGAAAACAAACAAGAACTTAGGCCGCGCTGTATCTTTCACTTAGTGTGTCTGTTCCTCCTCTTTCACTTGTTCTAATAGTTTTTTGTGTTGGTTTTTTTAATGATTATTTTGAAGTTTCGAACACCAGAACTGAAGGATTAGTCAGTGATTGAGTGCATTTGTCTGTAGTTCAAATTTGTCTCAGTTTTTGCAAATCAAAGACAAAATCTTAATCATATCAGAAAATCTCTCTCACTCAGAATATTTTAGAGCAATTTAGATAAAAACCATTACTTCCTTAAGGACAAGACAAAGTCGTTGTTGTTTTATAAATTTATTTTTAAAAAATTGGGGGGGGGGGGGGTGGTGGAAATTTCCAGACCATTACACAAGAGATCTGCAAATTGCAAGAAATAAAGAATATGCGCAAAAGAAAAGATGATAATAATATAGACGATACAGATCGTTAACGAAACTCAAGACCTACAACAGTCAAAGTCAAACACAAACCAAACACAAAATAAAATCAAAGATAAGAGAAAATGAATACTACAAACGTCAAAGATGGAAAATGCATTCAAGCAATATACATTCTAGGTTGCAGATACCACACACGAGCTTGCAAATAAATAACTCATGGGAATCACTGTATTACACTGACGGTCCTCTGAGACGTCTGTTTATACTTCCGCTTCGACCATGCGCGCGAAGTCCCTCTTTCCACCTGCTGATTCAAGACAGTTTTGTCGTGTTCGAACTAGTGAGGAGGACAGTGATCAATGGCCAACTGTCGACAATGCAACCGTAGATTTACTCGAAAATTGACAGTGAGCATAAGAACATTTTCATCGTTCTTTGTTGTACCAGCCATTTCTGGTCTGTCAAGGTTGTCAAGAGGAATGTTTGTGAAACCGCTCAGAGCTTTACAGAGCTATGTCGTGAGAATGCTTGCCTTGTTAAAATAGGACACCTACCAGGGTTAATGCGTTTTGAAAAAAAAATACAATACATTTATAGCACTGCCATTTCTGAGATATGGCTCTGAATTTGGACACCACATTTTGTGAATATTGACTCTGGGACAGGTTAACGATCCATGCTAACATATAGGGAGATAGGACAAATTCATTCTGAGTTCTCGACAATCACGGATACATTGCCTTGACCGTCAGTGGTGACCATACAGACACCGGTCTTGAATAAAACTGCAGGACCCTAATTTACTTTTCTTCATCCACAGTTCAAACAGGTAAGAAAGAACTTTTGTCTCTACAGAGTTGCATGACGTTAAACTGTATTGGCTAAACTGTTGATCTTCTGACGCACTGATTGAGGACCAACTTGATTACAATGTTTGTCCTCTACAAAAGCCTCATAAAACACATAAGGAATGTGCTAGTTTTGGTTGATTTATCATAATGCAGATAGACGCGTTAATAAATTTTTTAATTGCTTCTGATCTCTCTTGAGTTTCACTCCAACGGTAAATTGGATTATTATTATTATTTTTAATCCATTCTCATTAATTAGCTAACATTATCAGATTTGAATTTGGAACCTGTGACACTTAAACACTGCGGTATAAATGTTGGAGTCTCTTTTCCACAGAAAGAAAAAGGGGAAGTTAGTGCCCAAGGCCATCATGGCAAATCTATTTCACAATATTTAAATAACACTGTAAGAGTTATTCACATACCTGGCAGCCCATACGGCCCAAATTTTGTCAAACCTTCACGGCTGACCGCAGAAACGAAAATTTATATAAATGCACCATCTGTTAAAAGACACCAGTCAGTTTACTTACAAAGAAATAAATACATAAATAAATACATACACAAATAGATAAATACATAAATAAATACATACACAAATAGATAAATACATAAATAAATACATACACAAATAGATAAATAAATCTTTCCAGTTTCTGACCAGTGACGTTTTTCTTTTTCACCATAGTTTCTCTTTCACACACTCAAGAAATCAATGTCAGTCCTATCATCCTTCAGTGTCTATGATTAACTTCTACAAAGTTTGAAATGCAATAATATCATTACAATAGAAATCAGATAATAATAATAATAATGATAATAATAATAATAATAATGATAATAATAATAATAATAATAATACCTGTAACTAACATTTCACATTGTGGTTTGTCCCGTAATACAAGCTTTAAGAGTTTCACGGTTATTCTGCCTCTCACAATCAATTCACAAATACTGTCACGAGTGGAGTGAGCGATAGTTAATAATTACGGGGGGAAAGGAGGAGAGTAAAATTAACGCACGTAGACAAGTAAGGAAAAGCGTGCATGTTATGAGTGGTGGGGGTCTGAATGAGGCGAGAGCGCTGTATTACTATCATTGCAAGTTAGAAGGTCCTAGAGAACGGACGCAAGAGAAAGCCCAGCGGGCGAACATAAGGAGAGCAGTCGGAAGACTTGGGAGTAGTGTTATTCCAGTGATGACTGGTAGGTGAAACGATGATTGATAATAGTTATGATTGATGTATTATATTCGTCTATGCCCATGATGTAGATAAGTATATGTGAGGAATGTGGAAGTCCTTGATACTGTATATAGCAATGTGCGCCATGAGCGATAGATGAAAGTTGAGTTCATGGATTTGTAGCGAGAGTGAGTATTGTGTACTACGATGGAGGTGTGTTACCGTAAGATGTTTGGTGAGTGAAATGTGAACTATTGTGTGTACGCTTCATGGGTTGTAAGGAGAGGTGGAGTGAATAGAAATGGTATGGTATTATACCAATGTAATGTTATTCTTGTAGGTGTCGGGGACGGGCCGAAGAGTCACCTCGGTGAGCACAGGGGATAGGCCAGCATACGGCCGGAGGCCACACATAGGCCAAGAGTGAGGCTGTCGGTGCAGGACAGTAGAGGCACATAAAGTCGTGGCAGTCAGGCCACGGACAGGGACGTAGATATGAGCGTGAATGTGCTAATTGAAATGATAATGTACTATTGCCATGTTGATGGGCTATTGAAATGATAATGTGCTATTGCCCTGCTGAGGTGCTAGTGGAATGCTAAGGTGTTATGGCAATAGGAAGGTGATATTGAGAGACTGCGGTGCCAGTGAATTATTAATGTGCTATTAAGACCCTGAGGGGAGAGGCTGAGGCCGAAGTGTCTTTAGGAAGTAACTACCGGGTTGGGGATCCGAGGAAGAGTGCATGTGGGAATAAGGCCGTTGTACGGCAGCTAAATTCAATAATATAATGTATGTAATTGCGCGATTATCTGTATAATTATGTTTAATAAATGTGTGAGTCTGATGGGTTGTTCTGTTAAGTGTTAAACTTGTTCGTTCGTGATTGTTGTCCTGTCATAACTTATTACATCTCCCAGTCTGGGATTTGTGACAAATACAAAGAACATAGTTACTACAACATGTGACATGGTTGCATTCCATCAATTGAAAAGGTGTGTTTTAAGATGTTTCCTGAAGATTTCGGTAATTATTTTGTACATTTCGTACAGCGAATTCCAGATCTCTCGGGCCATAAAAAGAAAATGATCGTTCACCTGTTGGTATAAGAGACCTATTTGGAATTTTAAATTTGTTATCAGTCCAAGATCTATGATTAAGGCGTGTTTCACATCTTTTGGGAACCGTTAATTTGGTACATTTTTACACCTCGCACAATTGTTAGAGATGCAGAAGGAAAACATATTCATACAAAATTATGAGGCTTAAGATTTGGTGAAATCAAAACCAAAAATAAATATCTAGCGTTTCCGACTGAACCTTTTTTGTGATGGCACTTAGCCTCCAGTTTTAATTAATTTCTGGACTATTTTCTTACTGTGCTCTGATTTCACGGTTTATGACTAAACTATGCTTCTTGATACTAATAATTAGAAAATCATTTTTTTGTTTTTGTTTGTATGAAGTGTGAGTATTTTTATTTTGAAACAGCTCATTTGCGCACACGTGAATACG
Organism: Onchidella celtica; assembly: GCA_963931925.1. NCBI lineage: Eukaryota > Metazoa > Mollusca > Gastropoda > Systellommatophora > Onchidiidae > Onchidella > Onchidella celtica. The sequence goes on along the minus strand of OZ007578.1, from coordinate 2,674,121 downwards.
GACGTATGAAAAGATGCGATACCAACAACGCATTCTGACCATTGCAACCATCTGCTTTAGTGTCATTTCAAGGGCAGTAACTTACTCAACGGGCGCACCTGCCGAAGGATGTTGGAGTGAACGCCCCTTGCACAGGGACTGTTTACCACAAGGTGGCCATGTACTGCCCTACAAGATTGGTATAAATGCTACAAGTTATGGACCACGTGAAACTATTGCAGGTAAGCGATCTCTAGATTATCTTGACAAAACTTAATGAGATACTGCTTGGCATTTTGCAATTCCTGGAATAAGATTTTTTTTTAAAAAAGGTCAAATAAAATAACAGTTGACTTTTTGGCTCCATGAGGCCCATTTTTCGCAAGATTTGAAGTTTAAAGATAAGGACAGGATTAGGGTTAACTTTAACCACAGCAACCGTTTCGTTACTTGCACTGCTAAAATAGCTTTTTCCAGATTTTAGCCGAAATAACCTTTTTTGGGGAACTTGGCCAAAATAACTTTTTCGGCCAGAAACTGGACACAAAAAATCATTTTCTGAGTATTGTGGCTACATTTTCCCAAGAAAATAGGCTCCATCATGGCATAAAAGGATCTGCATCATCTTAAGTAGTGATCCACGAGTGAAAATATTGAATGTCGGCAGTCACTGGCTAATGTAGTTTGAAATATCTGCCAAGCTTGACTTTACTTTTTGTTTTTGTATTTACATTTTTGTTTTGTTTTTCCTTCATCTCCATTTTCTTTCTCTGTTTGTCTCTTTTTTTCTTTCTTTCTCTCTTATTTTCTTCCTTCCTGTCTTTCTTTCTTTCTTTCTTTCTGTTTCTTCATCTTCTTCTTCTTCTTCCTCGTCTTCACCGGTGTCCTTTCTTTCGTCTTCTTTCTTTCTTTCTCTTTCGATTTCTATTCTTCTTTTTCCTCCCTCGTGTTCACGCCTTTCTGGTTCTTCTACAGGTTTCGTGTGTTTGTAAGTGTTCATCCCGTGTGCCGTATACTAAAATTATCAATATTTCTATCCCCACTATTTCAGTAACAATTGAGAGTCCATTCGGTCTTGAACATAAAGGTTTCCTGATCAGAGTCGTTACCAGTAGCGGGCTGAGGGGGGGCCGGTGGGCTGTGGATCTTACCCAACAGAGATACAATCATGAATGCGGCGTGACGCACAATGATGCCCGCCTGAGGAACACGACTCTGGTCTTCTGGCAAGCACCAAGCTCAGCCATGGGGGACTTGGGCAACATTCAGTTTAAGTAAGAACTCACCCACTCTGTTTCTTCTCGTCCATAGTTGTACTTCACTGTGCTTTCATTCGATGGCTGTAATTTTGGATTCATTCCTGAATGAAACGGGTTGCATTTATTATTTGTCTCGTCCTTTTTCAATTCGGGGGAGGGGGAGACACCCCCCCCCTCGCCCCCACCCCCAAGTCTTTTCTTTTTGTCTTACTACTCTTACCTTACATAATGCTAATAGGTTTCCCCTAAGCTAATGGCACACTGAATTAGGTTCATTTTGTCTCAGTCAGTGCGCGGGGTCTCGCTTTCCGCCAGCTGACACAGTACAGTTTTGACGCCCCCGAACTAATAAGACAGGCTTGGTTCTGTCTGGTCAGTGGACGAGGTCCTGTTTAACTCCACACTCCACATCTCAATATCACAATCGAAACAAAACAAACTTGACTCAGTGAGCTTGCAGCCTAATGTCCGTGGGCCGATGAAATTATTGCAACCATAAAGCTTTGTTTATTTACTCTCATCGTGATAACAGTATTTTCTAGCCTTTGAAATGTTAGTTTTCAATTTTCCTTGCATAACATTATCATTATCGTGGCTTTCAATTGTATTTCAGGGCTGTGGTCGTAGCCAATATGAGCCATTTCTGGGACAATATTCTTTCTCATTCACTGAGACCTGTGTATTCAGATGGTAAGATCTTCAATAGTGTTTTTCATTTTTAGGTGTAGAACAGATCAAGGCTGGAGTAGGCGCCAGATCGGTGACTCGTCGCTCATAAATTTTGCTTCACACTCCTGCTACAGGCACTAGCTGTGCCACCCTTGGTCTGTTTCACCCCTTAACAATTCACACGCTGAGAAAATCTCAAACACTTTAGGGATAGTTCAGCACACCTTGGGATCTAGACTTCGGCCAAGCATATCTGCCAGGATACCGCCCATGACTTGGTTGTTTTGTTACCTCATGAGAGTTTTCTGTAATCTGTCAGTTGCGTTCGGCTGCAAGTTGTCTACTTTTCTCCATATTTTCGACATATTATCGCTTGTATTTTGTATAAACTGCCATACAGTTCTTTTTATTTTACTTTACTTTCTAATAGAAATTTCATGTATTGATATAATGAATAATACATTTAAGCGCCCGCCCCATTGCCACACCCATGAAAGCTTTTTCACTATGTCTCACATTTTTCTCATAATATGAATAATGACTTTTTAGCACCAGATAATGTAGCTCTATTCTCCTGGTTTATTCTGCTGGCGTACTTGAGCGCAGTATGCTGGTATCTATGAAATTGGTATGTACTTTGTGGATTTTGTTTTCCTAAATATTATTATGTTCTTCTCCAGCCAATATGTCCACACTCAGACGCTACCAACGAATATTTGGAGCGCTAAACTCTGAAAATCCATCGCCTGCCTCTTCACGACCTGTTGATGCAACGACTTCGGGCAAACCATCACCGCCAACGAAGCAGCCTCTAGCAGATGGTAGTAGCCAAGCTATAAACATCCATAATGACGTAGCAGGTACACCATGTCACGAGTGGAGTGAGTGCAATTAAGGGGATTGCTACAGAGCGGGTGTAGAATAAGAAGAGCTCACGACAGACGGATAGGAAAAGACGTGAAAGGGGAAGAGTAAAAATAACTCATGCAGACAAGTGGGAAAAGCGTGCGTGTATGAGTGGTGTGGAAGTCTGAATGAGGCGAAAGCGCTGGATTACTATCACTGCAAGTTAGAAGGTCCTACGGATCGGACCTGTGAATAAGAGCCCATCGGGCAGACATAAAGGGAAGCAGTCGAGAAGACTAGTGAGAGTCTTTCCAGTTATGACTGGTGTCGGGGACGGGCCGCAGAGCCACCTCGATGAGCACAGGGGATAGGCCAGCATAGGGCCGGAGGCCACACATAGGCCAGAAGTGAGGCTGTCAGTGTAGGACAGTGGAGGCACATAAAGTCGTGGCAGTCAGGCCACGGACAGGGACGTAGATATGAGAGTGAATGAGATACTATATTGTTGCCATGTTGATAGGCTAGTGAACTGATATTATGTTGTTGCCATGTTGATGGCTATGGAAATAATAATGTGTTGTTGCCCTGCTGAGGTGCTAGGGGAGTGCTAAGGTGTATGACAATAGGAAGGTGATATCGAGAGACTGCGGTGCCAGTAAATTATTAATGTGCTATTAAGACCCTGAGGGAGAGGCTGAGGCCGAAGTGCCTTTAGGAGTAACTACCGGATTGTGGATCCGAGGGAGAGTGTGTGTGAGAATAAGGCCGTTGTACGGCAGTGCATTTCAATAATATAATGTATGTAATTGCGCTATTATATGTATAATTATGTTTAATAAATGTGTGAGTCTGATGGGTTGTTCTGTTAAGTGTTAAACTTGTTTGTTCGTGATTGTTGTCCTGTCATACTTATTACATCTCCCAGTCTGGGATTTGTGACACTGGGGGCTCGTCCGTTGTGACACTGGGGGCTCGTCCTGTTTACCTGTGGTCATTCTGACATTGTGTATTCGTTATATTTAGTTGTTTTTCTGTTGTGCTAGGAATTCGTGCTGTTGTCCTTGTTCGTGGATTGAATGGAAATTTCATCATGATATGATTTATGTATGTTTATGACTAATAATATGTATTGATGCATGTCTTTTGATGAATATGTATTAATGTGTACTTAAATTTCTGCAGAGTGTGTGTGCCAGCCTGAGGAGTCAAGCGGCCAGAGCTCCGAGGAAGGGGAGAAGTTTTACTCAAAATTTCAAAAGTTAAGTGAAGCTGAAATTTGGTGCCCTGGATTGAGGGCTGTCTTTTCTTCTGTCTTTTTCCGCTGTTTTTCTGTTTTTGTCGTAATCGATTATACGGGCGGTGGCGCGGGTTTGCTGTGGTGAGCGTAGTTTGTCCTCTTCGGGAGGTGGGCTAAATTTGGAACTTCGTTCATCACAGTGAACAGTTCTGTAGGGACCTGTATTTTTGTTTAGATTGTAGCGTTCTATCTTCCTCGTTGTTTTAGGAAGACGTTTCTCTTGTCCTCCTCCTCCCTATCTGTAGATACGTTCTTTTTTTTCAGACTCTGTTCTTGGTCGTACCGTGTTGTGTAATCGGCGTAGTAGGTTGCATTTTTTTTTCCATTATAGTTTTTTTTTGTAGAAGCTTTGTCCTAGTCTGGTTCGTTGTCCTTGACGTACTTGTGGTCCTTCTACTGAATTTCCTTATTCTTGTCTTTTCTACTCTTTTTTATTATTAATAGTGCAATACATTTTATGAATATAGAATTAGTTGTGCTGTAAAGGTAAATTTCTGAATTGTATTTGATACAAGTAGGTGTGGTTATATCTGGTGTGATCTCAGGTCTCTGGTCGTATCGTTAGTGATCATACCGACAGGTTGGTCGTCTTATAATAGATACCATAACCATAAATCTGTGAAATGGCGGAACTCCAACAACTAATGAAGTTGGGTAAGGAACTTGGCCTGGAGGGAGAAGAGCTACGCGGCTGGATTAAAGAACAGCAGGCGGATTTGCGCGATGGGCGTGCTAAGGATAGAGAGCGAGAAAAAGAGGCTCAGGAAAAGGAGTTAGAAGATAAGCAGCAGGAGAGAGAGGCGCGAATAAGAATAGCGGAGTTGGAAATCAAAAAGAATGCGCCAACAGAAACAGTTGAGCGGCAGGTACACAATAAAGGTGGCGTTAGGATTAAGCTCCCTACGTTCGAGGACCGGAAGGACGACATAGACGCCTTCCTTTACAGGTTCGAACTGAACGCACAATTGCAATGGGGGGAAAATAAGGAATTATGGGCCACGTACCTGGCGTCGCTATTGCAGGGGCGAGCGTTAACCTACTTTAAAGAGCTACAGCGCGAAGACGTCCAAGATTACGTTAAGCTGAAGGCTTTGCTGCTTCGCCGATTTGCGCGTACCGAGGAATATTTCCGGGAGCAGTTTAGGCGAGCACGTGCAGATACCAGGGAGGACTTTGCTGCCTTCGTCGCGAGACTAACTGAGTATTTCGCGAACTGGGTAGACTTGGCGCATGTGGGCACGGATTTCGCTAAACTGAAAGACCTAATGATCCGTGACCAGCTGTACGCGTCGTGCCACAAAGATCTGGTGGCTTTCCTGAAAGAGAACGAACCCGCGACGGTGCAGGAGGCGTCTAAGTTGGCGGAAGCATACCGTACGGCACATCCGTCCAAACCAGTCGCCAGGGCGTACGTCCAAGATGCTGGGTACGTCGCCGCTGTCGAAGGGTCGCCGGCAGGACTTAGGGACAGGTCGCGTCAGCGTGGTGCCTATAGCGGGCAAGCCCAGGGGCAGCGTAGGGGCTATCACCAATCACCGGCATATGGATCCGGTAAGTTTGACCGAGCAGGAGGGCTAGGTCGCGGTAATGGCCGGGGGCGATTTGTGACCTTTGCCGATGACCGACGGCATAGGGACTCTAGTTCCGGTCGCGATGGGTCACGGGGACCCAGGCCTAGTGCAGCACAGGGAGCGGAGTGTTGGACTTGCGGACGCGTGGGTCACTTTTCACGCGAGTGTAGGGCCGCGAAGTGTTGGAACTGCGGTAGAGCGGATCACATCAGCGTGAACTGCCCTGCAGGTAGGATAGCGGCGAACGTGGACAGTAGCTCCAGTCCATGTTCCCCAAATAAATTTCATCATGCGGCTGCGTGTGTTACATCGGACAACGGAGGCGGACAGTATTCTAAGTGTCCCAGTTGTGAGAAGTTATTATCTTCCGGTGTTTTACCTTGTGGGAGAAAGATCCCCGTTATAAATTCACGTCATACAGGAGGTGGTCTTAGGGTTTATCCGGGGTTTGTTGGGGACGAACCGGTCTCGGTTTTACGAGATACGGGATCTACCGTTGTGGGAGTGCATAGAGACTGCATTCGGGATTCACAGCTTACAGGTGAGACTGTCCCGTGCATCCAATTTTCGGGGGCCATTGAGAAATTACCCATGGCAAGAATAATGATAGATACACCTTTCCTTAGCGGGGAAGTCGAAGCAGTCGTTGGTTGTTTTCCAGGCGCCCAGCTCATCATTGGGAATGTATCACGGGTAGTTTCCCCTTCCGATGAGAACGTGCAAGCATGGTCGCAATCAAAAGGTATTGACTTTTGCGCCGCGGTCGAAACACGTCGACGGGTAGCTGATAAAGATAAGATTAGACCTTTGGCTACGCCAGCGGTCAACCTAGATATCACGCCAGAGCGCTTGGCGAGATTACAAAGGGAGGACCCATCATTAAACCCATGTTTTGGGGAAGCGCGAACCGAGAAAACGAGGAGATATAAGAACGGGTCGTCCTCCTTTATTGTTCAGGCGGGCATTCTGTTCCGTAAGTATGTAACGGTGTCCTCCATTTTAAAGCAGGTCGTTGTGCCAGCGTTGCTGATCGCAACAGTATTGCATTTGGCACATGATGTCCCATTAGCGGGTCATATGGGGATAGCTAGAACCAAAGAAAGGGTTCTTAAAAATTTTTACTGGCCATCGATCCACAGAGATGTGCAGGTCTATTGTAAGACGTGCAGTGCGTGCCAAAAGACGACGCATAAGGGTCGTACACCCCAGGCTCCTCTTCAAAAGATCCCCACGGCTTCGGAACCGTTTAAAAAGGTTTCGATAGACCTTGTTGATTTAAGAGAAAGATTATCTTCAGCGCGCACTATAGCAGAAGAAGCGTCTAGTATCGCTTTAGCAAGAGCAAAGAACTATAAAGATAGAGGGTCCAAACTGAGAATTTTTAAGCCAGGAGACAAGGTCCTATTGTTGTTACCTACGGACCATAATAAGTTATTGATGACATGGAAAGGTCCGTATGTTATTGAGCGAATTGTTTCGAAGGTAGATTACGCTATCCACATTGATGGATCAGTAAAGGTTTTCCAGGTTGATATGCTGCAGAGGTTTCATGAGAGACCAGAGTATCGGTATTCTCATACTAGTGTTGAAGGACATACCTAATGTCGTGTCATTCTTTGACGATATAGCATGCCATACGTCGACATGGTCTGATCATATTCAGACACTAACAGTAATTTTTCAACGATTACGTCATTTTGGGTTAACGGCTAAACCCGCAAAGATGGATTTGGCATGTCCAGAGATAGTATTCTTAGGACATATTGTGGGTAGAGGTGTTCAGAGACCTGAAGAAACAAAAATTGACAAGTTAGTAGGGTTGCAAATCCCTAAAACAAAGAAACAAGTCAGAAGCTTAGTGGGAATTTTAAATTATTACAGAAAGTTCATTCCAAATTTTTCCTCCTTGTCATCTTCTCTTACTGACCTTACTAAGAAGGGACAACCCGATAAGGTCCAGTGGACGTCTGAATGTCAGACATCATTTGATAATTTGGTGACAGCATTATCATCGTCACCCATTCTGATATTACCCGATTTTCGATCTAATTTTATCCTCAGAACGGATGCGTCGGACTCTGGTGTCGGCGCTTGTCTTCTACAGGAGAAGAACGAATGTCTCCATCCTGTATGTTATGTCAGTAGGAAGTTATTGCAGAGAGAAAGAAAGTATTCTGTGATAGAGCGTGAGTGTCTTGCCATTGTCTGGTCCGTCCAGAAACTAGGACGTTATCTCATGGGACGAGAATTTTGTATCCAGACAGACCACAAACCACTGACATTTTTGTCGAAGAATCGTTCGTCCAGCCCACGCTTGTCTAGATGGGCATTGGCTTTGCAGCCGTATACCTTCGTTATTCAACCAATTCCAGGAACCAGCAATCATATCGCCGACTACCTTAGTCGAGCCTAGGGGAAGATTTCAGGAGCTTATACATCGGAGGACAGGAACATTGACAGGATCTGTGTGAATGAGTCGACTTTAAAATATTGACATTATAAATATGATATGAAGAATGGTTGATAGGTTGAGTGGTTTTTGATTCTGTATTAGATATTGTGTTTAGTTATATGCATATTGCAGGCCATATTGATCCCCATATTTTCCCCTGATTTCGGTATTCTATATACTAGGGGAACTGCTAGGTCATTTTTCTAGTGTAGGTATTGCTCACGCTCACTCGTTGACAGTCATCTTGATGCGATTTGAAATTAATTGCATTAATTTTTTTGGGGTGGGGGATGATGTCACGAGTGGAGTGAGTGCAATTAAGGGGATTGCTACAGAGCGGGTGTAGAATAAGAAGAGCTCACGACAGACGGATAGGAAAAGACGTGAAAGGGGAAGAGTAAAAATAACTCATGCAGACAAGTGGGAAAAGCGTGCGTGTATGAGTGGTGTGGAAGTCTGAATGAGGCGAAAGCGCTGGATTACTATCACTGCAAGTTAGAAGGTCCTACGGATCGGACCTGTGAATAAGAGCCCATCGGGCAGACATAAAGGGAAGCAGTCGAGAAGACTAGTGAGAGTCTTTCCAGTTATGACTGGTGTCGGGGACGGGCCGCAGAGCCACCTCGATGAGCACAGGGGATAGGCCAGCATAGGGCCGGAGGCCACACATAGGCCAGAAGTGAGGCTGTCAGTGTAGGACAGTGGAGGCACATAAAGTCGTGGCAGTCAGGCCACGGACAGGGACGTAGATATGAGAGTGAATGAGATACTATATTGTTGCCATGTTGATAGGCTAGTGAACTGATATTATGTTGTTGCCATGTTGATGGCTATGGAAATAATAATGTGTTATTGCCCTGCTGAGGTGCTAGGGGAGTGCTAAGGTGTATGACAATAGGAAGGTGATATCGAGAGACTGCGGTGCCAGTAAATTATTAATGTGCTATTAAGACCCTGAGGGAGAGGCTGAGGCCGAAGTGCCTTTAGGAGTAACTACCGGATTGTGGATCCGAGGGAGAGTGTGTGTGAGAATAAGGCCGTTGTACGGCAGTGCATTTCAATAATATAATGTATGTAATTGCGCTATTATATGTATAATTATGTTTAATAAATGTGTGAGTCTGATGGGTTGTTCTGTTAAGTGTTAAACTTGTTTGTTCGTGATTGTTGTCCTGTCATACTTATTACATCTCCCAGTCTGGGATTTGTGACACACCAGTCTCAGCATTGCCTTGAAAGACAGCCCTATGTATGAGGATTCATCACGTTACTCGGTAGCCTCACATTCTTCTTCTTCTTCAAATGCCGGCTCTGGAACAGAATGATATCGACGATCATGGTTCGCCACTCATTCCTCCTCTCGGATGTTCTCATATAGCCCATATTGTCCTGGTTTTTCCCTGTCGCACATCTGTTGAAACTCTCTGAATATGTTATTCTTTGTCTACCTCTGCTATTTTTTTGCCCACTATTTTCCAGTTAGAGCAATGTGCTCAAGACCTTTGTGTCGATTCAGGTGTCCCGCGAACTACAGCTGTCTTCACCTAACTGTTTTTATTAGTGATCACTCCGTGTTGGTGTCTTTCATCACCATTTCATTCGATTTCCTTTCCTTCCATGAAATATTTAGAAATCTCCTTAGAAGCCACATTTCCGTTGCCTCTTGCTTGTTTTCCATGTCCTTAATTAATGTCCAGCATTCACATCCGTACAGGAGGGTTGACCACACATAATTCTTCAAAACCCTCGTTTTTGTTGACATTGAGATGTTTCTGTTCTTTAGGTCTGAGTCTCACATTAAAGATCACAAATATATATGAGCTTTTAATTGCCACCCTGGTAACCAATGTTTATGACTTAGCCCTAAGTGAACAAATTCATTAAATAACAAGTCAATTAAATGCAAGAATATAGATATAATATATCTTGATAAATATGTTGTTGATAAATTATAATCTTATAATTAAAAAAAAAAAAATTGCGACGGGAGTAATTCATTATGGTGCAAGTTTGACCCTTTTTTTTTCCCCGACGCTACAGCTTTAATGATAGTTTCAAGAATTATAAAATTAATTTTAAGTATCAGCTAATCCAGCACAATCGCTCTTGTATCGACCGACTATGTTGATTCAAGTTTCGGGTGTTTTTGAATAAAAAATTGTAAAAATGTAAAATACAATGGTCTTTGTTTTGGCTCCCTGTAGTAAGCCTACCGCACCAGAAATAATATTAATACGCGTTCCATTCCGTGGGCACAATAGCCCTTTCAGAAATGAGTGCGTTGTGCTCTGGTGCACATGAAATCTGTAGTAACGCTGTAGGATAGAGGACGTTTTCTAGACGAAAATGAGAGAAAGAGATAGAATGGTGACGTCACAGGTTTATCCCTGATAATGCCGGGTACCTCAGCTAGTTTGTTAGAAAATGTCTAAGAATAAGTTACTGGGCACCAAGTGGTATGGAACACCGCTCACTGCAGGGTTTAAAAAAAAGTTAAATATTGACCTTAATTCTTGTTGTTCGGCTCCATCTCTGCGAGTATTTAACTTCTTGTGCCAGGGGTTTTATTGGTGTTAACTGACCTGGAGTCTCACCAGCAATTTAACAGAGTTCAGGAGGTTACTACACAGTATTATGACTAGGCCATGGCGAGTGCTGGCAGCAAACCTGTAATTGCACGGCTGCAGATTTGCTTCGTTCTTCAACAGGTTCTCTTTTTATTGCGTTTATCTTAATTAGCTATACCAATTAGATGATAATTGATACACTTTGCAACAATCTGTATCATAATCATATCAATCTAATTAGTATTTTCAGATTTTTACATGATGGTTAGAATCCCACATCATTATTAGATGATATTAGAGATATCTGCATTAATATTATATTATTTTTGATGGCATTTGGGGAGAAAACTGAATATTTGCCAGTTTGGATGCCTATTAAAAAAAAAAAAAAAACTTTATACTAGCTGGATTTTGAAAAAACTCTGGTTCATAGGTCTGTTTTTGTTGATACGAGAAAATACGATCTCAAATAAATGTCTTATTACCACCCACGGGAAAATATTTGTTGAAACATGTCTCTAAATTTGCTGCTGGTTTTATAGTAGATGAAATTGTTCACCAAACAGCTGATTCCTTCCAGAATGTGACAGATTGTCCATATAGCCGTGAATAAATTACTAGAGCCACCATTTCTGCTGAAATCTGGCACAACGATTGTCGTTAGAGAAGCTACACTGCCAGGTAAGAAACATGCTATGAAGACGACAGAAATTAGAATGACTGTTTTGCAAATTGCCCGGTCTCTCTTGGATGCCAAGGCTTGTCCCATAGGAACATTGCCTTGGGTGGACATCCTCCACTGTCTTTTTCTCTCCAATTTCAAGACCAGACCGATGGTGCAAATGATGACGGTGAACATCGAGCCGATAGCGTAAAATGTGGTTAACCCATTCACGATCGTCACACGTACTTTCGTTTCTGAGAACAGAAGGCTCAGTAGGGTTCTATTCTTCTCTGGGAACCATTGCCAATGAAGCGAAGAGAGAACGTAAGTCGGAGAAACGGAAAGAGTAACAAAAGCAAATACTGCCATAACGATGTAAAACGTCCGTTGTGGAGTTATATAAATTTTAACTTTCAGTGGTGTCACAATGCAAAAACATCTTTCTAGGGCTATCAGTGCTGTTAGGATGCTGGAGACCCGTGCAAAAATTAGTTTGGGAGTTCCACCTGCAAGAAAAAAACAAACATTTGTCAGCTGAAATTTGGACATTATCAACAGTGTGGTTACACGCTAGAACTACTTGGCTGAAATTCTATTCACAACATAAAACCATACGTAAAAAATAAACTGAAATTAGTTCAAATTATAAGCTGCTCGGTACAAAGACAAATAAAGTTGTGACATCTGTGTACAATATTCTGTTGTGATTATATCAACTCTCTCTGAATTTTTGTATACCTCATAGCCTAGCATTGAAACTAAAAATAACGACACTGTGAGAACAAACGAAAGTCTACACGTTTAAAGAAAATGAAGGATGCTTACTGCAAAGAACAAAAAAATTATATATATAAAAAAGGCAGAGAATTGCCTGACCTGTTAGATAAACAAGCGACTGCGTATCCAAGAGTATACGAGACTTAGGGAGAAAGAGCGGATTGTAACACACGCCCATCCACAGTTGAGCCGTGACAGCTCCAAAATCTGCCACTGTCAGACCTATGAAACTGACATTCACGGCATCTTGGACACCCAAGCGTAAAAACACCGTGAAGTTAATGGCATTGGTGAGTATTCCCGCTACGCCTAGCACCACGTACACTCCACATATGAGCACTATGACAGATATGTACAGAGCTTCATCACTGACCAGCTGGATGGCGTGAGGTGTAACATCGTGTTTGTCCTGACTGATTGTGACATTTGTAACTACTTGGTAATTTACAATAGATATGGACAACATCTTAGACCGCTAAGAGTTCTTCTTACTGATAATGATAACTGATCCAGAATGTGGACATGGTTCGGTCACCATACGGTATAAGGAAGATTAATACCGCGTACACGTATTTGGTGAAGATTCTCTTCCCCAGAAAATCTGTAGTCTTGCACTCCAAACTTTTAAATACGCCAATATTGTCCTGATAGGTGTTAAAAAACCGTGTCTCTGATAACTTGCAACCTGTATTTTCGTAAACATAGACCTCTAAATTCTAGCTGAATCACATAACTGCTGTGACGCTTATATATGTCTATGACTATCATCGAGTTAAAAAAAAAAACAACTATATGGAATGATTAATGTCATGAAAGAGGGACAAATTCATGCGTCCTTGTTTATTCCAAAGACCAGACACTATTAAGTAGTAGGCTACTACCCAAAACACAATTATTATAATATAATCATATACAAGGTGTCTATTTAAAAAAAAAAAAAGAAAGTACACAAATGAACTGTTAAATGTTGTTTGCAACTCTGCTGAACTACGTAGTTATCACTATCTGGCCCAAAGCGGCCATCACGTCTGATCGCATGTGATAACTCAAATATTTACATATCTTTCCTCTTTCATCTGGATTATATATTTTGGATGTTTCATAATTATAAGGTATACATTAACAGACATCCTGTGTTAGTGTATAGCGATGTCATCTCTCATGATGACCACATAATGATTTATAATCTACAATAAAATTGTTTCTTTGAACCAAAGCCAAACATTAAATTGTGCTTTTCAAGGGGTCAAACAATGACGGTTTCTTTCAAATGTATTTGAATTATATTCTTTGTCTCGTATTTGATTTGATTCTTGTTCGTGTCCGAACGAACAAGAAAGAATCTCCTATCGATCTAATATTAGCAAATTTTAATGTTAATGTAAACGAATCATATGCAGATACCACACAGCCATTGTTATTCTGTTTAAGAAGTAAATGCAAGTACGGCGCAGCGTAAAAATATAATCATCTTTGTCTTGTTTATACAGTGTTTCTGTTCAGAAGTTAATAGGCACTTTTTACGGTGCAGGCAAACCAATTGTGACCCAAGGTTCTTTGTGATACTGAAATGTTTTGATAGAACATGGTTCTTCTAGGTCCAGGCACTGTCTTTATTTTCCGTGAATCATTTTTTTTTTTATTAACACAGTGTGATTCACAGAAGGATTCTGTAACTGGTGTCAGTAATCTCTGTACTGGAACAGACATGCCATTCTGTATTCTCAATGACAAGTCAAGTGACGCAGCGTTGACTTGATCAATGTTCAAACTCAGACAAAGTCTGGACAATGCCAACACAAGTATAGATTGTGCTTTGTTTCACCTCTTGATTTTATCAGCGATATCTTGATGTATAAAACACTGAGTTTGTTGAAAAGAAGTGCATCTGATAGATAGATAGATAGATAGATAGATAGATAGATAGATAGATAGATAGATAGACAGATAGACAGATAGACAGATAGACAGATAGACAGATAGATAGATAGATAGATAGATAGATAGATAGATAGATAGATAGATAGACAAACAGACAGACAGACAGACAGACAGACAGACAGACAGATAGACAGATAGACAGATAGATAGATAGATAGATAGATAGATAGATAGATAGATAGATAGACAGATAGATAGATAGATAGATAGATAGATAGATAGATAGATAGATAGATAGATAGATAGATAGATAGATAGATAGATAGATAGATAGATAGATAGATATGTGATTAGGTGAAAAGCGGATGGGGTGATACCCTTGTGCGTGAGAAGATTACGAACACGGCAATAAGATCGACAAGTGGATTGCTGTATATTATTCTTCGATGTATGAGGTGCGTGGCACGCTGCGACTTATCGAACTGAGCCAGAATGGCCTGATAACAGTGCCTGTTACTACGCTGGTAATGGTCCCCGCTATAACACACACAAACGCCCGTAAGCCTATAATGCTGTAAGCTTACCTCTTGTGCATCCGCTTTTAATCAATGTTTAGCCGTTGCCCTTGATACATATCTAATTGAAATCTGACTTAAACAGTCATGCAGAATATCTGATAATACTGATCTTAAATTTGAAAGACATAAATACGTAGTAATTGTGTCCATTACAGTCAGTAGTTTATCGTGTTACTGGGGAAGAAAAATTTAAGACAACTTACTGGAAAAAATAACAGTCAGCGTCTACCGTGACATAAAGATCTAGCAAATTAACAGCCATTGGAAAGAATAAAATAGTTAGATTAATAAAGAAATACATAAAATTAATACATAAATAAATAAATAAACAGATAAACAAATAAAGAAATAAACAAGACTGAATGTGTGGCTTCTACATTGCCCAGCAATAGTTTACATGAATTTAGAAAGAATAATTCTGGGATGCCAAACTTTCAGCAAGTTTCAGTAAAACTAGCTGAGTTCCCCGGCCATGCCCAGGATAAATCGGTTTGAATATTGGTTTCAGTACTTGGTGGTTATCATGGACCTGCTTCATCTTGCCTGTTCCTATTTGTTTATTTTATTTTTGTTTGTTTGTTTTTAAATAAGTCTTACTGCTCTGCCTTTGTGAGTTGACACCCTGCGCATCCCGTACAATAGCATGATTTGCGCCCGGGTTAGTGTGTTTGATAGTGAACACGTCGCAGGAAGTGATAACGAAACCTTAAAATGGCGAACCATGACTCGAAATTATTCTAAATGATGCCGAAACAATGAAAAATAAAACGTAGAAGCCTGAACATTTCATAATTTCTAATATAGCCCATGTTAATTTCGCGCTGATAATATGCTGTTGTGCAAAGTTTGAAGCCTGAGTATGATGCGGTTCCTGACACAGACTAATAAAATACCCAGACTGGATGATCCCATTGTGTGACATCACAAAACAGCGAAAGGTCATGAACCAACCGCCATTATAGGTTTACGGTAGCGTCTGACGGTTCAGCATAGCTACAATTTTGAATGACACCATTTTGACGCGCCTACTGAACGCGGAAGTTTGGTTCCGCACCAAGAAATTAATACATGTACAACCAATCTTGACAAATAAAAAGAAATTTCTACTGCAGATAGAACTAGAATCGGAATTTCCCCAGCGGCGGCCATGTTGGTTTTACAGTCGCCGCTCGGGAAATTCCGTAAAAAACGACACAGCCCGAAGCTCGTGTTTCCAGTCTGGTTAATTTATTAGTCTGTGGTTCCTGAGGCTTAGGTGACCAAAGTTTCGAGTTACCAAAATATACAAATAGATACCTTGCCAGTTTGGAGCAGAGGTCTGACTAGACAGCATTTTTCGAACCTAATTTATCATGTACCAGCCGATGGCTTTTAATTTGAAAAAATAACGTTGGCATATAAATGGATACGACTGATTCACGTACAAGCTGAATGAAATTGCTTGGAGATGGCACTCGAAGTGCAACAAATTCATCGGCCTTATATCTAAGAAACAACCGGATATGACATATCTGTACAATGAAAAATCGACATTTCGCTCAGTCCTGGTTTCCAGGTATGGCCGTTAAAAGGTTTTGGAGCGAGTAACTCCGGTGTGACGAAGTATTTGTTCCCCCGAGCGGACGATCCCCCGGAACAAGTATTTCATCGTAAAAGGTCACCCGGAACAAATACTTCATAGTAAAAGTTCCCCCTTACATTTCGCCAAAAATGAAGATTTTTTAATAATTTCCACATGAAGCCTTAAAAATTCGATGAAATGTCACCATACAAAAACCCTCAAATCCTAATTCTGTATCAATAACGATTTTTGACAGTTTTTTGAAAAAGCATTTTTGGGGGAGTGACGGTCTACTTCGTCCGGGGGAACGTTTACTATGAACTAAAAGATTCAGGGAAACCAATACTTCATAGCACTTTATCCCCCCCCCCCCCAAAGAAGTAAACCCCCCCCCCTCCCGAACGTTTGCTTCATTGCAAACGTCTCTTCTCCCCCACCCCCCCCCCCCAAAGAATACATGTACATTGAAGCAAATGTTTCCCCCAACCAAATACATGTCTTACAAACGAAATATGTAAATTTATGAAGCCAATAAATAAGGAAATGTATTTTACTCTGCAGCATAATTACCCACAATTTCAGAGATTTAAACCTGACTAAGAGAGAAATAAGAACGACAAATGAAAGCCCATGTAACAAACTATGAATGGTTGTTATCTGTTGTCGTCCTTTTCTCTTTTCCTTTCTGTCTTTCTCGTTCTCTCCCGTTTTCTTTGAGTCTCACTTTTTCTTCATTTGCTGTTCCAATCTACATTTTAAAATACCTGTTTATTTCTGTTGCGGGGGGGGGGGGGGGTGGTTGTCTTAAATTTATACAAATATTTTTTGTTTGATTGTTCTTTGTTTTTGTTGTTGTTGTTGTTGTTGTTGTTATTTTTACGTATTTTATTTATTAGTTTACATCTGTTTATTTGTTGCTTTTATCGTAATATTTACTTACTAGCTGAGTACCTGTTCGATGAACAGGTTTTCTTTTTTTTGGGGGGGGGGGGGTAAAACTTAAGACGCCTGCGAACTAAGAAAGGCTTAGACAGCTTATAAGAGAGATGCAACAACAAAGGACACCACTTCAGACCGAAAGGAATAAGAACAAAAGCCGAGATGCGTAGGGCCATCCCCAAAACTCAGCGATAGGAAGTACACAGCAGTGTGCAGTGGTGCGCACCGAAAATTTTAGGAAGTGATGATGTCATAAAAACCTATAGCATGTCAATGAGCCTAGTGAAAATTGGGGAAACAATAAATTTCCAACAAAAAAAACTACACCGATTTGAGACTCCTGTTAAAAACTGTGTCTCCCTTACATCCATTCTGATGTACCATATAAAATTTGAAGTCTGAGTGTTGAGTGGTTCAGAAGCCTTTTGCAACGAAAAATCTCAAGTCCACAAATATCTATAGTATAGATAATTCTTATATGTGTGTCTGTATATGTATGAGTATGTGTTTGTATGTGAAGATAAAAAGATAAATAGAATGAGATAGATCGGAATGGTCATTTCCTGTCGGGTGTCATAGAATTGGTCCTAACTGAACCAGAAAAGGTCGAGAATGTCATTGTCGCATGGCCCTCAGGAGCAGATGATAAAATGACGTAAGAGAAAAGCATTGTTGTTTATGCCATTTGAAATTGGGGGGGGGGGGGGGGAAACTCATGCCATAGTTGGGAAGTTGAGACTTGTGATCACCATACCAGCCCCAGTGTCAGCAGTCTTTCGCTTCTTCAGGGGCAGATGCAACGTTTCGACGATGGGCTTTAGATTTGAAGCATTTAAGATTGACCACAGAGTTTGTGTGTTCCTTTGCCGAGCGCATTTTTAGCTGTTCTTGGTCAAAACCATTTTGGAGTTTGGCTTGTCCGCTTCTGTACTGTGTGTCTTGGCTACAATTTCCATACATGACTTTGTCTTCAACCGCATAAACTGGTATGTGATATCTGCAGTCGAAAAGCTCCTTTTGCTTTTGTTGTGCTTTCAACAGTTTCCGGTATTCTCGATTATCTGTTTTTCTCTGTTATCAGCAGCCAGAGTGGCGCATGTAATTATTATGATATCTCGCTGCCGTGGATCCTGACATCGTACAGATCAAATCGACAAGTATTTTTGAAAGACACACCTTTCCCTTTGGTATTCGAGCAGCAGCTGTGACTTCCAGTGGAAATACAACAGTGTACAAATGAAGCCCAGTAGGATGATGGAATCAAAACAATACCTGGCAGTGTAAATCAGACATTGATCAGATCTGTGAGATCACTCACAAAATCTGAGTTTTAATACCCGTAAACAGGACGAATTCATTTTGATGAAAGGGTGCAATTTTCAAGTTTTGCCAATAAATCGCCGTTTGCTAACACACCACCCCTGGTATACCGACGATGGGAGTAGTCCAGCTACCTACTTTTGACACGTGTCAGCTGAGCGGTTGAAACGTATGGCATTTTGTTTTTGTATGAAGTTCGTGAAACCAAGGTCATTAACCATCGTTATTTCTTTTTATTGTGAATTATTGACAAAAACAGTAAATACATATTAGAGAGAGAGAGTGAGATAGAGAGAGAGCGAGAGAGTGGTAAGAAACTCCTCAGGTGGAGCGAGGCAGATGACGATCTTGAGAGGAAGAGGGGATTCTTTCATTAGATGTTTCGGCCTTAACTTTCTGTCATGTCGACATCTTCTAGAACCCCGGCCACACCGAGGTCATAACTCTTGGTGTTCGTCAGCCACCTTTTCTTTTTTTCGTCGCCAGGCTTTTCTTTAGATTTGATCCCCTACCGTTGCTTTCTGTTTTTATGTGCAGCTGTTTTATCCATTTTGCCAAAACTGCCACTGCTTGTATGGTATAATTTTAGGCTCTTTGAATTTAGTGTTCATTTCTTTTACACCAAATCCAGGAGAAAGCATTTTCCGCTGTTGTTGCTATTTCCTTAAGGGCACTTCTAATTTTCCTGCCACCTAGTTTGAGTTTCTTCAGAAGAGAGTACATTGTTGAACCGACAAATCCCCTTGCCCCTACTTTCACGGCGAATATACTTGACTTCATTCCGGCATTCCCTAGATCCCTTAGGAAATCCTGGTATTTGCCCACTTTGCATTCGTGCCGCTTTTCCATGTTTGCATTATATGCGGGACCATTAGCTGGATTAGGACGTAAATCTGAGCTGAGTACTATGTCTGGTCTCCTACCTGAGGTCCTTACCGGCTCGGAATAGTCGTTTCATCCTTCCAAGTCTGCTACCACTTTCCAAACATTGGCTTCGTCCAGTAACCCGCGTGTAGGGGAATTACAAAGTATGTTGATGCAGGTATTGTTGGATGCCTGGATGAATGTCTTTGTTCTGGGCTTGTCAGACTTCTTCTCTGCCTTTTCTACTTCTGCTGGTCGTTGCCAGAATTTCAAGGACACGATTGTGTTGCCAGGTGTATCTTCCACAAGCGAATACGACCTTGCACCCAGAGAGAATGTGTTGCGATGTCTGCTTCCCACCACATAAAAAGAAAGTTGGCAAATAAAAAAACAAAAAAAACGTACTTGCAGTGCCCTCCGGGTGTGGACAAGCAGACATAAGATCGAAGACGTTACAAACTAAATATGAACGTAAACAATTACCAAATGAGGTGTAGCATTATAAAGTGAGAGGCCAATATTTGTAATTTGTAGGAATGGTTGTGTTTTCTTGAGTAGCTCTCAACCGCACGGAGTAAAGGCTAATGAATTGGAACAACTCTTCAAGAGGCTGCAAGATTTTTTTATTGAAAAACCTACAAGAGGCTGCAAGGTCTGTGTTTGAATCCTCACGGTAATTGCAAAACAACCCCCGGATATCCGACTACCAAGCGAAGCTCCGTTATACAGAAAAAGGGGTGTTATGCGTGTGGGATACTGCATGCCTGTTTTCTCACACTGATGACGGATCTTAAATTGCTGACCGCAAGCGGTAACGTTGAAGAAACATGATAAAAGATTGGATAATTACATTAAAAGTATCCGTATTATCTCACACTCTGAGCGCCGTAAATTTTGTTCTTATCTTGTGGCTTTCAAACATCTGAAGTTTATCGTAGGTAGTTCTAACATTAAGCAGGTTTGGCCGCCAGTGGCACTAGATAGAACCTTAGGCTGGCGGTCCACTGAATCGAGTCTGAGTTCCATCATTCTGTT
>OZ007578.1:2641362-2648862 GCA_963931925.1 Onchidella celtica | reverse complement strand
TCATTATGATTATTATGATCATTGTTATTATTATTATTATTATTGAGCTATTATTACCATTATTATTATCATTACATTGTATTTGTCAGTAATTTCCATCCTTCTGGCTAAAACAAAGAAGTCAATTAGCATCGACCTTTTCTAATATCCTTCCATGCCTTGAAGCCTGAGTACTATCACAGCAAGAGGACGCTGTTCTATGATTATGCTGACCTTTCAAACCTGAGGAGTCCTGAAGTACATGTAGAAGCTTTAACTCTCACTGGGCATTGCAATGTGCATAGCACTAAGGTGAGCTATGTCATTTGGTCAGTGGGTGAATAAATGAATTCACGCAGTGACCAAATGAATGGGCTTTGGTTCATCATCATCATCATTGCCTTTCTCACCCTGGATCAGGGTATAGGCCACCAACAAACACTTTCCATCCCTCTCTATCATGGGCCAGCCTCTTTACATTATTCCAAGTCTTTCCGCTTCGTTGCACATCATCATTGTCCTTCATTGAATCTTGTGTTTCTGTAACTGGTTTATTTTTACAGGGTGGGTTTGGTTGGTGCAGCGATATTGTATTATTTTGTTTGTCTGAGCTGGGGAGGGGCGACCAGCTTGGTTAGGCTAAAACTGTTGAAGTCTTTCTAATTGTTAATAAAAGCTCAGAGCTTGGATTGTGGCAGCCTGGGTTTACGTCAGGGCACAAATCAAATAAAATTTATCCACTCCCTCCCCCCTCATCTCCCATCCTCCATCCACCCCCCGCCAAAAAAAAAAATCGCCGACCGGCGCTACACAGTGACAACGACGTCCCTGCTCCAGTCGTAACTGGGCTGCAATGACACAAAGGCAAATTTCCCAAATGGGATTAAAGTAGTGTACAAATACAAATACAAGAACGGATTCGTTTCTATAAAAACACTGCAGATGATGTCTACAGAACAGTCATGTATAGTCTTGCTATAGGTATGACTTATTTGAACCCAGTGCACAGGCAATTTCAAACTCAGAGGATCCTGCTCCCCACAGCCATAGAAATTGTAAGACAAACATATTTTTGAACACACATGCGATACGGCTAGATCTTTGCTCAGATCAAACAATGTTGAAGTCAAATATGGCCAAAAAAAATGTTCTTTTTTAAAGTAATATTTTGGCAAACAATGGGGATGTTGTCAACAAGGCTTGTGTAACGGACGGTCAAAGGGCCACAATCCGGACAACCGAGGACTTTTTTTTTCCGGCCTAGCCGACACAACAAGTCTCATCTGTTTCCTGAACAAACGTAGCAAGTTCTTTTAAAAAATATCTTGAAAGTCTATGGTCCACCAAATTCATTCAGCCGTTTAATACATGTTAAACTTATACAAAATAAGGACCACGATGGGGCTAAAATATGCATTTTTGACCCTCGTTCAAAAAAGGCCGGAGAAAACTGTTCTTAACAAACTTAATTGTCATGAACGTTTATACTAATGCATCCGCCGGTTCAACCAGTGTTATTTTTATAAGCTATGCAAACGAACGTGCAAACACATTGGGTATAGGGCGACCTACAATTTCTTCAACAAAGAAATGCAAAACACAAACACACACGCACACATGAACAGACAGACACACAACTAACCAGCAATTAAATTGGGCGTGACAACTTATCCAAGTGTGACACGACATAAAGTGCTTTTCCAGCCCAATGTCACAAATTCATTGTTTAGATTTCCTCTGAATCACCTCCAATTACTACGTCGAGCAAAACTGTGATAATTGCATTAAAGGTGCAAACCGCACTCACTTTTCACATTCTGCTGTGATCATGTGTGTGCATACAACTTTCTCTCTTCCATACCCCAAAAATAAGTACGTAAGTACATAATAGGAGTAAATAACTTAATGACATAAATGCAGGGAATTTCCATTTACGAGTGGGTGTGTTTTTTTTTTCTTTATTTTTAATGAAAAACACCAGAGCTTTCATTAGAACTAAACACGTGATGCCAATACACTGCATGTGGTAGGAGGATGTACCAAAACATCCCGTACCTTAAATATACGAATTTAATCAGGATATTTTAATATCAAAGTGACTCAAAATCAACGAACGCACCCTTAGTTTTGTTGGTTCTATCCCCATAAAAATAATAATGGAGATCTTTTAGTATATAGAAAAGGTATATGCACATTCTGACACTTGTTTAAAATGTGTTGTTGAACTTCTCAAGCTGTTTCACGGGTCCGACTTATTCTAACTCTTTATCATATGTCACGATCACGTGCGTGAAGATGGTCACGACCACGTGTGTGATGAGTACCTAACTTATTTACCTTTCAAACCCAGCTAACAAGCCAAGCAAGCAGACCAGCGATCAACGGACACATGGAGTGAAATTTAAATTAAACGATATTTAATTATAAATGCATGACAAAACTTATGTCAAAACATTCAACTCATGATAATCACATACATAATCACAAAAACAGATATTTCAGATTTACTCTTGGGGATCCTGGCTATTATCTATTCCCCGTTTCACATCTAGATCTAATCCCTCTGTCTATAAACTTAACTACGTATACTTAATAGTCTCTGTCAACAGCTGCCCTCCTCGTTGATGCAGTTTCACTTCTCCAGAGTTCACACAATCCTTTCTAGATCTTTAATTTCGACGACAAAAGGAGAAACAGACGCCCCTGGCTTCACACAAATAAGAACACACAGTTCACACCCGCCATCGTAGATTACTTGTTCCTTGAGGGGTTCTCAACATCCCGTCCTCAAGACTCTTCAACTTGCAAACACACAGCACACCGACGGTTCACACCCGCCATCGTAGATTCACGAGCTTCTGATGGGTTCCCATCCTATCATCAGAACTCCTCAACTTCTGGTCCCCATGGCACGACCTTCCACTTGTCGCCCGGACCGATAAATTCTTCTTATTGGGAAATAAATGTGAACATCATGGATCCCTCACACACCTAACACTTCTGGTCCCCACTGGCACGACCTTCCACTTGTCGCCCGGACCGATAAATTCTGCGTCTTCCTTTAGGAATGAATAACTTGGGAACCTCATAGATCCCTCACATACTTAACACCCCTGGTCCCCATGGCACGACCTTCCACTTGTCGCCCGGACCACTTCTCTCTCCGTCTTCCTCTAGGAATGAATAACTTGGGAACCACGTGTGTCGAGCTTCTCCTCTACTTATCCTCCCGAGGTTTTTGCACACGCCACTAGTTTACAGCGAGTCGTGTGTATCTATCCACGCTCGTCAACAATGTTAAAAACCGTGTTTTCCCCTGCTAAGCTCACCCCCCCCCCTAGACTCGTGGCGCACAAGGCCACCGACCTTCCTCGTGATAGTAATCTTTCATGCTAGTCAACAACTTAAAAACTCCCCTTCTCCCCTACTAAGTTTACCCCCTCTATACTCGTGGCGTACAAGGTCATCAACCTTAATCGTGACACATAATACTAAAGCCGCAAACGTTTAACGTCGAATGCATCAGTTGGGCGAAAAGTGGATTTGGAACACACAAGAACTAAGGTCACTCCATGTTAGTGTGACAGAAGTGACATTGTAACTTTATTAAATAAGTACTTGCTCTTCCCAGCAGAGCTCATTCTCAAGAAGAGAGTCTATCCGAGATGAAAGGACTAAGCGTTAGATTTTAAAATAATTTTATGAAATCACAATATTTGTCATGGTCATTTGATGTCACATGTCGCCTTAGAGGGCGCAATGACAAATTCTGGTCTTCTGGGGGAAGTTTTATTTTAATCTTTGATATAATCGTACATAGAAGAGAAAGAAAATGTTGCAAATTAGTTTTAGGTTGCCCTTTTTCCCTTTAAAAAAAATGACATCAAAAGATGAAAATTGCAAATAGTTAGGATAAAAGAAATAATTACAGTATAATGGCATAAAATTTTATTATACATGAAAATGTGATTGTGGGAAATTAATTAGCCATGCACGTTATTTTCGAATATAAAAAAAAGTTACATCTGGTTTATTTACTAAAAGAAATGTGAAAATTTTGTTGGAATGCTATACTTAAGTGCTAATGATGTCTCCCTGGTGCTATCCATAGAGTAAGTGCTTTCGGTTACGGCGATTTTTTTAACTCCCTCCCCCGGCCTTCCTGTGTACGCCTTTTATGCACTAACACTTAACACCCCTCTCCAACCCCCGCCCCCCCCCCCCCACACACACACAAACACATCTTTTTTCGAACTCACGGCCATTAAAATACTGACTGTCCATTGGTAATGCTTTGATATTTTCAAGCTTTAGATGCCATTTTGGTGGGTCTATTATGGTTGTTTCAGTAGAAACACAGCTTTTTTATTATTATTATTATTTTTGTATGATTATCCAATTATGTTTTTTAAAGAAAATACAAATAAAGCAAAACATTTTAATTCACTACCACTACGAACTGAAAGGCGCAGGTGCGCTAAACAGAACCGTTCTCCCACCCCTCCATGCACGCCTTTCATACGCTGGTGCACCCCCCCCCTCTACACACACACCGTCCTGGGGCACATACTTTATCGTCGGCCCCTTCCTGCAACTTTGAAGGTTGAAGGGGGGGGGGCCTTCGGACTGCAGACAAGAGGGAGGGGGTGTGTGAAGGTCACACGTGATTTTAGGAAAACGTGTTCTGAAAAACCATGACACATGTGACATGAGCTATTTGCTACAATTAGGCCCCCACGCTATCTTTTGCCCTTTTCACAAAGATCACAGGATTAATAATTGGGGATTTCCTAGTGTGTTCGTTTCCCCCAATTGCCGAAGTTTTTTCATGAAAATGCACCAAATTAATGACCCCATTATCTGAGCGATTAAAATGATGTTTTCTGCAAATGTCTCTCCAAGACCAAACTAAATACAAGGAATTGTGCAGGGGAAGAGAAGGCGAGGCAGACCGATGAAGAAATGGGCAGACAACATCGCTGAATGGACCAAGATGAGCTTTCCCACAACCCAGGCACTCGCCCACAATCGCCACAAGTGGAGCCACCTGGTGCAGCGTTCGTCACTGCAGCGCCCCTACGACCCCGGTGGGTTACGGGATCAGTGACAGCAACAATGACAGATTCTGCAAATCCTATTTTTTGTTTACTCCGGCATGATTGTGTTCTCTGACAAGGCAGTGGCCTTCAACTATAACAATATCAAATTCAATTTCTCGCACATTTCAGTATAAAACTCTAATACACTAACAAAGGGTTACATCTAAGGTGCCAAAAATTATCTTTACATTTTTTTAAAAATCTGAATTGGTAACAAACTGACCAGTTTGATGTCAAACCACGCCCATTAAACCACGCCCATTAAACCACGCCCATTAAACCACGCCCATTAAACCACGCCCATTAAACCACGCCCAGCAAACCACGCCCATTAAACCACGCCCATTAAACCACGCCCATCAAACCACGCCCATTAAACAAGGCATCTGTTTTGTTGTTGTTGTCGTTCTTATCTGGAGAATGAATCTCGTATACGTCGCTCACACGTGGTTTCGAGATATGGCCGTTTAAAGGTTTTGAAAGCGCGTAACTCCGGCCGACGATGGTGTCGAGGATTTAGTGATACATCAAAGGGAGAGCCGTCTATTTCTACAACTGATCTACGTTTTTTTGCCGACCCCTCGGTTTTAGTTACTGAGAAAAACGCAAAAGAAAAAGGTATGTCGCAGATACACGATCTTCATCTGAAATGATTCCCCATAATTATTCAGAGAATCTGTGTCATGTGAACAACGGTTAAGTCCAGATGTCCGATTTTCATGTGAAGTTATTTCCCCAGTCTTCACGGCGGTGGTAGTGTGAATTCCATGCATACCGAGATCTTTGATGTTCATTTGAAAGAGTTCCCATGTTACTGAGAGCGATGGCCGTACGAAAATCATTCATCTTGAGATATTTGATGATCACCTGAAAGGATTTCCCACTTTTCCGTAGTTAATGCTCTTTTAAGTTTTAGTCTTTACCATCCATGTAAATTAAAATGACCGATGTTCATTTGAAATGATGCCCCCTTTTATAAACAGTGATTACGAAATGAATGTCGAATGTGTGGAAATATTCATAGTCATTGGAAATCATACAAAAAGAACATTGGGTAATAGAAAAGGTAAATCGGTAATTTCTATTACACCTCCCCCCCCCCACACACACACACAAATATATCACACCTCAGACTTTCCTCCCCGTGATACTGAAGCTTTATCGCCACCGGCCCTTTATCCTCGGACCGATTTTTTTGTTGTTTGTTGTTTGACTGGACAGAGGAGATTCGAAAAGATCAAGCACGGCGGGGGCGATTACGTCGTTTGAAGTTGTTGGGTATTTTGGCCAGGCCGAGGCGTTCTCACTACTGGGCTAGTGAGAACGCCTCGGGCCAGGCCCATGAACAATGATGGACATTTACGACGTCCAGGCAGGCTCCTATAGCGATGATAAGCTACAGCTCAATGCCTACTGGTTTAGCTATTCAATGGTTTCGCTTTTCTACTGGTTAGGCTATTCTATTGGTTTGGCTATGCCACTGTATCGTATGACAGCGGATAAAAATTGTCTGTTAATTATGAGGCGAACTGCCTTCGGCTGGGCTGAGGTCCCCAAGAAACAAAAGATTTTCCAGGGCGTATGCCGTCGGTCTTTTCCGCTCATGCCAGCATTATGCGACAACAAAAGGCCTCAAGTGTACTTAAATATTTCGCTTCTATGATATTAAAATCATACCAAACAATAACCCAACATCCTATTGTAAATGTACTTGTGTAGTTTGTTAGTAAATCTTATGGTCGTTACGGCATGATCTTGAAGCAGTAAAATAGTATAGTCTATTGTAAGATGAACAGCATTTTTTAAATTTTGAATTCAAATACCACGCAAACGGATTCTGTGTTCAATTTAGTCCAGACGCACTATGAAATAATTTATTACCATTTTCATTGCTGTTATTATTTTAATTTGCAGTACATGGTGCATAAATTAACGTAGGTCTAGAATATTATCTTACATTCCATTTACATTTTTTTTTTTTTAAACTGCACCTGGGGGGTGAATTTTACATAAGTGATATTCATTAGAAACATTGTTGTTCTCAATTTAAACCTCTGTTATAAAAAAGTGCCCCCGAATTTGCCCGTTTCCCCATTAAATTTACATTTGTTTGTCTAAAAAAGTTTCAATGTCCAGACAAATATTAAAACATACGTTACATACTATGGCAGTCCTCCAAGAACAAGAAAAAGAAGAAAGACTGCCATAAATGTCAAGTTCTCATAAAACGCCACAAATCACGGAAATCTCCCCCCCCCCCACCCCCCTCCCTCCCCGCCTTTTATAAATGAGGTCAAATTAAGCTTCATGGAACAGCAATAGGTATCGAAAGCTTATCCAAGTCAGTGAACAGAATTTATCCCCTGATTTTCATCCATTCATTGCTGTATTATTTTAAAACTGCCCCCAGACATGCTCGAGT